>PITA01011884.1:0-45330 GCA_004023965.1 Spilogale gracilis
ATTATTGCCCACCTGATTTCTTATAAATAATTAAATTCCTTTTTCCTACTAAATTATATGAATACTTTTTTCTGTTTTTTTAATGTTTGTCTTCATACCTTTATAATTCTGTCTCTATTGTTCATCAGGTTATTGAATAATCCTAGTTTTAGAAAGTCAGGCATAACTTCACTATCTATAGCTTTTTATTCTCCTTCCCCATCAATTTTTGTTATGTATATTATTTCTGCGTTTTCAGGGTTTGTAATATTTATATTCTATTGGTCATCTCCATTTTTTTTTATTTCTTCATTTACCTATTTACTGTTTGCCTAAAACTCTTCTTCTGCCGCTACATTCAGAAAGGGCTCATATGAAAAAAATTCCCTTATCATCTTTATCATGTTAAGCAATATTTTGTTGCTCTTCTTGTTGTTTTTATATGTAAATGACAAATTAGTCTGAGTATAATATTCTTGACTAGTACTTTCTTTCCTTCAGTACTTGAAAGACATTACTCCATACTGAATATTGCCGTGAAGAAGTCTGAGGCCAGCATCATCCTCTTATACGTGACTTCATCTTTTCCCTGGTTCCCACAACATCCTTTAGCTTTAGGCCTACTAACTCCATAAGGGGCATTTTGGTGTTACTGCTCTATGCCAACTTCTCCCTGAGACATGACATGCCCTTAAAATTTCTAGATTCGACTCCTGTAACTTTTCTTGAATTATATTTGGTTCTAGTTTTCCACGTTAGAGACACCAATGATGCTTTAATATCCAATTATTTGAGCTCGCCTTTCTTTTTCTTCCAGGTTTATAATTTCTCCTCTACTTAACAGCAAGATGCTGAATCACAATTTTTACCTAAGCCAGGTCTTTTCAGTGACAAATATTTTTCCCATCTGATAGTTTTTCCTTGGTTTTTATTTTCAATTTTTTTCCTTGGAGTAGTTCTATACAGATCCCGTGATGGTTCCTTTATTACTGATGTTGTGGTTCACTTTTAATATGAGTAGTTTAGCTATCTGAGTCAGTTTGTTTTAAGAAACAGTCTACAATTTTGTTCCAAGATAAAATAATTCTCACAGCACAGGGCTGTGTACATGAGTGAGACTGTTTAATCTTTACTTCTCCCCAGATAACAAGAAGCACACTGCATTGCCCCCCTTGTAACTTGGGAGTGGCTCCTCTCCAGTCTCACCAATAGATGCCTCCACTTCTGGTAAATATGGCTTGTCTATTTAATTTCTTTTCAGTTCTGACTTCTCAGCTTCTCAAAGCTTCTTTCTACATATTTAGCAGTTGTACAAGCATTTCTACATGGAATCAGGGAACTTCATCTGCCAGTCTGCTCATTCCATCTCCACTGATATAAACAAAGGAGTGTTGGTTTTATACCTCAGCCCATACTACTTATTTGAAAGATGTGTGTTTGCTAGCTTTTTGTAAGATGTACAGCTTTTGGAATCCTCTCTCTGTTTTCCTGCACTTTTGTTTGACTTTCACTGTTTGAAGCAGTGCTTTCTCTTATTTAGGCTTTAGGGTTTCACATGCCTTCTTGTTTCAGTGATAATAAAGCTTTGGTCTCTGTTTTTCATGATCTTCATTGTTCTGGATGATTCCAAGAAAATAAAAAGGAAGTAATAATTTTGTTATAGATATATATTATATATGTTATGTGGATGTGTATAAATCTATATATATACATACATATGTATGCATATATTCATATATATGTAAAAATCTATATACACATATGTATATATCTGATATATATCTGATAACATTAAGTCACACCCTCCATTCATTTGGGAAGTATTTAATTTAAAATTCAGACTCTTGAAACCACAACAAACAGCCTTCTAAGCTGATTATAAGATCACAAACAAATAAGCATAATATATGTGTCAGTCTTGGTGTCCTTCTCACACATTCCATATTTGTCATCACCCACCAAAGACCAAGCCCTTGAAGGCATTAGCAAAAGTATCAGAGAGGGGAGGCAGGCTCAGTGTCCCTTGGAAATAACTAAATTAAGTCCCCAATAATTTCTTTCCATTCATAATAATAGTATCATTCTATGCTCATTTCAGTTTTATTACAGAGAATGTTCTTTTCAGTTCTGCCATACATCAAATACTGACTAAGAACACACAAAACCACTTTGATGAAATTCTTTAAACACAGGGACTGTTGAAGTAAGACGTGGATAGAATTATAAATAGACTTCAGAGAAAAACAAGGATTTTACCACACGAAACAAACCCTGTAGGTCCCAACTCTATCAAAAAAGCACCAACAGACAGGTAAATATGGTTTTTGATATTATTAACTTCCAGTTTCATTGAGTCATGATCAGAAAGTATCGACTATAGTATTTCTGATTGGGGGACTTTACTGAGATCACTATCTGGTTACCATGAGATCAGTCCTTGCCCATTTTCATGGGTTTTCATGGGCATTTAAATTCTAGTTAATTAGCATACAGCACAATATTAGTTTCAGTGGAATTCAGTGATTCATCACTTCCATAAGACACCCAGTGCTCAATTCGACAAGTGCCCTCCCTAGCACCCATCACCCAAAAGACGGTGTCTTTTCAAAAACCAGTTTCTTCATATAAGTCTCATCTATACCAATGTATGTTTTGTTGGTCTTTTTTATCCTGACTTATTTTTTTCCTCTTGTTTTGGTCCCTTTCCCCTGGATTTCCTATTACTTCTGCTTCATTAATGTTGCTGGTGTGCTAATTAGAGATAGATATTTGTAGCTAATATCTTCCTTTTGATTTGCATTCTTCAACATTCAATAGTCTTCTTTGAAATTATTTGGGCCCCTACATTTTATATCAGAAATTGATATCAGAGCCAAGAATTTTTTTATTGTCTTTTAATTTGCTCTACTATAGTATCTTTTTGTTTACCCTTCTATTTTTCAAACATCTTATAGCTTTATTTTAGGTGCTTCTCCTGTATACAACATCAGATTGGGTTTTCCTATGTAACTCAATTTGGAAAGGTTTTTTTTTTGTTGTTTAACAGACACATCAAATTCAACTTATATTTATTAATATGTTAGATATGTTTAGCTTTAGTGCTGTCATTATTTTATTTTTTGTTTTCTGCTTCTTGTAGTTTTTTAAAGTGTGATTTATTATTTGACTTGCAGATATCAGTATATTAATTTTGAATCCTATTACCTAACTGGTCTCTACTCAGTAATTCCCATGAGTTTCTAAGTATACACTTTCAAACAAAATTCTTCTAAAGTAACAATTGGTAAAGACTGCCTAAATATTATAAAACACGTATTTCAGTTCCAAAGCCATGGCATGTTCAGTGGGAAAACAGTAGATGCATTTCCATTATGATCAGAAAAAATACATTGTCATCCATTGTAACCACTAGGGCAATAATCTGAGAGAAAAGAGTAAGTGGGATAAAAATCGTACACAGGAGGTAAAATTATATCCCTGGAAATTCTAAGAGAATCAACTGAATCGAAAACTACTGAAACAATTGGAAAATGTATTAAGTTAAAATATATAAAATAATTTCTTTCATATGTACACAAATCAGTTAGAAGACATATTAGAAAAAAAAAACAAACACACCAAAATATTTGCAATAACAATTACCACAACAAAATAGGAGAAAATAAAACAAAAATTTTCAAGAATTCATGGGGAGACAAAGAGAAAAAAACAAAGGCACATAGGAATATTTGAATTAATAAAAAGGCGCACTGTTTTCTGAGATAAAAAGGTAATTAGAACGTCAAGTTATTTTATAACTTAATGCTACAACATTAATTTATAATATACCAACACAATTTTATTACACCATGCAAACACTTTCTAATTTGAAATTAGATAGATTTTACATCTCATGTGAAAAAATAATAGAAGTATACCATAAAACTCTGAGTAGGGGAGCAATAAAAGGGTAGCAAACCCAAATGAATATTAAGATACATTATAAAGCTACAATGATTTAAACTGACAAGGTGTTACAGTAATTCATATTGCATGATACTGGCAATGAATATATAGACCAATGGAACAGAATATAAAGAGAAACAGCCTAAATCAATATGGAAATTCAGTATATGATAAAAATGACATTTCAAATTAATGGTGTTAGGGGAACAGAACAGCTATCTTAAAAAAAAATGTTGTTACATCAAGTAGGTACAATTTAAAAGACTATATTCCAAATGGATCAAAGACTTAAATGCAAAATTAAACCATAAAAATCAGAGAAAAAAGCATGTGAATTTCTTTTGAATTTTAAAATAGGAATGACCATCAAGCTTATGACACATGTTCTAAAAGCCATTTAAAAAGGACAGGTAGAGGTGCCTTGGTGGCACAATGGGTTAAGCGGCTCACTTTTGGTTTCCTCTGAGGTCATGATCTCAGAGTGGTGAGATAGAGCACCATTTGGGGCTCCATGCTCAGTGGGGTGTCTGCTTGGGATTCTCTCTCTCCCTCTCCTTCTGCCCCTCCCCCCTGAGTGTACTCTCTTTCTCTGTAAAATAAATAAATTTTAAAAAAAATTTAAAGGACAGGTAAATGTAACTATATTTAAAAGAACTTTTGAACAGCAAAATTATCATGAACAGGGTTAAAAGATGAAAGATGAACTATGTAAAAATATTTGCAACTTCTATCACAAAGGGCCAATTTTTCTGCTTAAAAAACTCTTAGAAACTGACGAGAAAATAACCAGAAATAAAATAGAAAAAAATGGACAAAGCATATGCATAGAAGTTCACAGAATATGAAATACAAACAACACTTAATATGAGAAGTTTTCCAATATAAGAGGAAGTATAACTACACTGAGGTGCAGTTTTAACATAGCAGATTGACAAAAAAAAAAAATCCAAATGTTTAAAAAGACTTTCTTTTGGCAACATCAAAAAGTACAAAAGTATATAAATGTATATACACCTTGACCCAGCAATCTGGCATAGGAGAATTATCCTACACATATTATCTGTACACATGAATATGTTGTCTTCACTGTTATTTTTGTGACACTATAATAGTAAAAACTACCCAGGTGTAAGGATGACTGGTTAAATAAGTAAGCACATCCATTCAAAGAATACTATGAAGCTTATAATAAATTTAGAGGCCATGTATATGTGTACATATATATATTCATATACATATACACGTGTGTGTGTGTATATGTATGCATGTATTTAGGAACTATATATTGATATTAAAGTATTTCCAGGATATATTAAATAAAAAGAATAAGATACAAAACAGAGTATAAGCATGATAACTTTGGGGTCAGAAGAGCTGAATATGAATACATATTCATATTTGCTTCTATTCCATAAAAAATGCTGGAAGACACATTAAAAATGAAAAATAGAGGTTACATTGGGGAGGTTATATGAGTTGGGCACAGAATGAGAAGAATAATTAATAACTTTTAGATTTGTTTTAGCACCTAATGAATTTATTGCCAACTCAAAGGATCAACTTTACATATCCTTTCTCTTTTTATTGGTGTGAATAGAATTAATAGATTAATTTAAGTAAAAATTGTTATCTTTACCCTAAGGAGCCTTCCTATGCATACATCTTTTCCATTCTATTCATGTTTTCCTTCTTACCAGTGTCTAGATTTTCAGAAGATTCTTTCCATCAATCTTAAACATTTCTTAGTGCACTTATTGCTAAATATTCTATTTTGGGTTGTGTTATAAATTACACTTTTCTCCACTATAACTTCTAAGAGATTACTGTTTTCATATAGAGAATGTCTTAATCTGTTGGGGCTGTTAAAAGAGAATACCATAGACTGGGTGGGTTATAAACTGCAGAAACAATTCTCACAGTTCTGGAGGCAAGTTCAAAATCAAAACACCAGCAGATTCAGTGTCTGGTGACAGCTTCCTGGTTCATAGATAGATGTCTTTTCTGCATCCTCACATGTTGCAAGGGGTGAAAGAACTCTCTGGGGTTTCTTTTACAAGGGCACTAATTCCATTCATGGGGACTCCACCCTCATGACCTAAGCACCTCCCCAAAAATCCCACTTCAAAATTCTGTTCACATTGGTAATCAGGTTTCAATGTACTAATTTTGGAGGGACATAAACAGTCTGCAGGAAAGACTTTTGACTTTGTTATGCTAATTTTATATGCAGACATCTTTCTGAGTTTGTTATTTTTTATAATAATTTTACAGTTGAACTTTTTGGATTTATTTCTCTTGTTCAATTGCATCAGTTTGGACTTCTGGAACAGTGGGCATTAAATTACAGTATGGTGTGTGAACTTCCTTACTTTGTTCATGAATCTAATAGCAAATGTTTCTTATGTCCCTCCTAACACACACACCAAAACATTTTAACGAGCTTTGGGGCAAAGAAAAAGATGTGTGGAGATGTATGGCCAGGATATGAGAGACCAAGTATTGACAAATTATATCCATGGGCCAAATCCATATTACTGCCTATTTTTATAGATTTTTATTGGGACAGAGCCACATTCATTTGTTTATGTACTGTCCATGGATGCTTTCATGGAAAATATTTACTATCTAATTCTTTACAGAAAAAAAATTTCCATCTCGAGTACTAGAGTATGCTTCAGTAACAATTCTAAAATATTATTTGCTTAAAATAATGAAAGTTTATTTCTTGCTTAAACTATCTATCCAACATATGTCAGCAGGGTCATGTATTCCAATTTCTACTCAGGGACCCACATTGATGGACACTCATGATATTGTAGATGTACCATTTGGAACACACATTCTTCTAAGGACACATATCACTTCCATTCATGTCCCATTGGCCAAAACTTGTCACATAGTACCATCTTTGGAACTATAAGAATTAGAAAAATGAAAGAAGCTCTTATCTTCACTCTTGGAGCTTACCTTTTAATACAGAGGAAATGAGGAGAAAGAAAAATAATCAGCTAAAATCCAAGTACGTTCCACCCAGAGGAGGAAATTTCCATAAAAAGGTAAAAGCAGGAAGAAGTGATCATATCTGTTTAAGAACATGAACAAAAGCTTTGAGCAGGAATAGCACTCAAGAATTCTTAACCAGAAATATGGGGTAGGGAGTATTTAAAGAGAAGAGAGCACTGTAAATAAAAGTCCAAAGGCCAAAAGACTGGAAGTGCTCAGAAAATAGGAGAGTCTGGTGTGATTAAAATATATGGTATGCTTAGGAGAAGAATAGGCAATGTAACTGGAAAGATAAGCTGGGGCCATAGTGACAGGATCTTGAATGTTTTGAGTATGAAGTCTTTTGTTGAGAGATTTCATAAGTAGAGGTGTGCCCTAGTCCATCTCAGTGGTTTTGCTCACATGACCTCAGCAGTTAGCCTAATGCTTGGCAAATTCAGGTGTTTAATAAATATTATATGAATGAAAGAACAGATGAATACTTTTCTCATTTTCTCCTTTATTATTTTAGAACTTGCTATTAATTCACAGTAAAAAAATGTATCACTAAAGACTGATAATGCTGTTGACTCTTTGATCTTATAGAAAACATCTTCACTAAATTTTCTAGGCATACTGGCATTCTGCAAAGAAATATAGCTCAAGGTAATTTCTTTGTTCACTTTCCTACTTTCAACCAAATTTTATCCCTTAGTTTCACAGCCCTGCCCCCCAATTTCTTTATTCCCTCAACTTCCTGCTTCACTTCTTCCAACCAGCTAAGATCTCATCTCACGGTTCCTAGTGACTTCCTACCAGGTACTCTTAAATTACGTTCTTCACCTTAAAGTTACTTTCTTCAAAAGAGAATTCTAAATTAAGAATCCTTTCAAATCAATGACGAAAGAACAAATAAAGAACCTCTTTCTTATAAAATAAATTCCAGGTTGATTAGAGAGTAAATTGTTTTAAAAATTCAAGTCATAGGAAAAAGTCAAATCAGACAGCCCACAAACATCTGAAGAGAGAATGGCTTTGCAAGCTTAGAAACAACAAAGATATTTTAAAGGGAAAGTTGAACAGGCTTACTACTAAATCCCAAATGATCATACATAAATAAAAAACAAGTAAGTATAGTGAAAGAAGTCATATTTGTAGAAATTATTTGTAACTAAAGAAATTATTTGTAACATATTTAATGTACACAGGGTTAATATCTTTAAAGCAAAAAAGGGCTTAAACAAATTGTTAAGAGAAATAGCAATATATCTCAATGGGCAAAGGAAGGACAGTTCAAGACATGAAAAAACTAGAAAAAAAATTAAAAAGATGGCCAGTCTTACTGGTAATAAAATCCTAATTAAAAATAAATTAATTTACCACTTTACTGGGAAAAATATCAAATAAAAATGACATAAAATCCACTGCTGGAGACATATAGTAATAATTGCACTTTCATCTATAGCTGCTATGATTATAATTGATGCAGCTCTGTAGGAAAGCAATTTGGCAATATGTATGAAGAAGCATAGAAATGAAGTTACTTTTTGATCCAGTAATTTCACTTCTGGGAACCTCTCTTATGGAAACAATCCAAAATATGGAAAAAGGTTTATTTACCAAGATGTTCATCACAGCATTATTTGTAATTATAAAAAAATAAAAACAATCCAAATTTCTAATAAGGGAATAGTTAACTAAATTACCATGCATCATTTGAAGGATTTTATGTGGCCACTAAAAAATACAGTGAAAAAACTAAATAGGAAACTGCTTATTCTAAAATTAGAATATTCAAAATATCATGAGCACTAAGATACCCAATTAACAAGAGTTGTCATATAAATGGTAAAATTATGGTGCTCTTAAATCTCCCCCACTGTACCCTGCCATGAGAAAACTCTTTGCTCATGACAATTTCCCACCTTTAACATCCAAATAGTCAATTCCTTTCTAGTGAAGACCTGGAAAGAACTTCAATTCCGTGTGTCATTGTGTCATTCTTGGGTTACTGTAAAGCCCAGTCCACCCTGTTCATTGAACACCCTTCCTCTCCACTGCCATACGAGACAGTCTCTTCCTTCTGGGCTTTGGTTCCATGTGAAGGAACTTAAGAGTTCATCTGTACTGTCAAACTTGGATCTTCATCTGGCCTCAGCAAGGTAGCAGAGAGGCGATTAGCTTAGGAAATGAAAGGAATTTAAGGATCTCCCACCACTATGATGAGTGTCTCATGATACCTCTTACACAGAGGAAGAAAGTTGGATGTCTGCTCCCCACAATTTGCTTCATATTAGGAATGCATTTGTAACACTCCACCTAAGCTGTCAATTACAACATTGCATAAAGACTAAATAAGACAAGGCAGACCATCCCTGGCCTTCCCTACTCTAGGTAGCATGGCTATGGTATAGTTCTACTGCTGTACAATTATCCTTTAATTTAAGTTTAATAAAGTGTTTACCTTCAGCCTGGCCCTAAGTGCGTAACATGTATTAACTCACTCATATTCACAACAGCCCAAAGGCATGTGCTGTTTTCATTATCCTTATTTCACAAATGCGAAAACTGAAGTACAAAAATTTTTAGATGACTTACCCAAGATCACCCAGCTAGCGAGTAAGAAATAGAACCCAGGCAGTCTGGTCCCATAGCCTGTATTCTTAACCACATTTATACTAGCCTCTTGTAATCCAGTTGTTACTACTTGGTTCATTTTGATACTCATTTATTAGGCTTCTCTGAGTTCTAATCATTGACCAGTGAAGAAAACCAAGAATTGGGTGCCTGGGTGGCTCAGTTGGTTAAGCGACTGCCTTCGGCTCAGGTCATGATCCTAGAGACCCAGGATCAAGTCCCACATCGGGTTCCCTGCTCGGCAGGAAGCCTGCTTCTCCCTCTCTCACTCCCTCTGCTTGTGTTCCCTCTCTGGCTGTGTTTCTCTCTGTCAAATAAATAAAATATTAAAAAAAAAAAAAAGAAAAAGAAAAGAAAGAAAGAAAGAAAAGAAAACCAAGAATCTCACTTGTATCCTTTGACTCCTGCCCATTATCAAAAGTATCTGTTATGGGTAGAATTGTGTCCTCCAAAAATTTGTATGTAGAGATGCTAACCGCCCAGTATCTCAGAATGTGAGCTTATTTGGAGGTTGGATTTTTACTAGGGTAAAAAATGAGGTCATTAGAGTATGCCCTAATCTGTCTGTTATGCTTATAAAAAGGGGAAATTTGCAGACACACATGCGCTCATGCACACACATGGAAGGTTCTATGTGAAGATGAAGACAGAGATGGGGCAGTGCTTCTGCAAGCCAAGGAACACCAAAGACGGAGAGCAGACCACAAGAAGGTAGGACGGACATGGAAACACTTCTCTCTCTCATGTCTCAAAATGAACTAACACTGCCAACAACTTCATCTTTGACGTCTAGATTGTGGTACTTTGTTATGGATGCCCAAGCAAACTAGCACAAGACTTTTTCTCTTTACAGTTACCATTGTCTATCTACATAACAAAAATTAATTTTGCTCAAACCAAATAGGTGAGATTGAAATGGATGTAGGGGTCAAGTGAAGCATAGAGATTTGCAATGGAATGGGATGCAGTCATTTTAAAACTATATTACACAAAGCCTTAAGAGTCCATACAGTTACCTGAAGAGGTAGGTTCCATGAGGTCAAAGAGGGGACAGAGAGCAGAACTCTGGAGCTCTGTTACCTTGACACACACACCAACTTTAATGAAAGCAAGTCCACTATTCTCTGTTGCAGAATTTGTGTTCAAACTAAGATGTTGTTTGAAGAAAAATTTCCATTGCATTTTAGAAGGACAAGAATATTGATTTAAAAACAAAGTTTATTTCTTCACTTGATATAATTTTATCAAGTCACTACTATGTGCCAAGCAACATTTTAAAATCCGTGGACCAATTGAATTGTCCCCCCAGGAATCTTATATTTTAAAATACTGGGTTAAACAGAAAATTTGAAATTTAAAAAAATTTTAATCTGAATATAGTTGGCACACACTGTTAGATTAGTTTCAAGTGTACAAGAGAGATCTGACAAGTTTATGCTCCCCACAAGGGTAGCTACCACCTCTCCACATACAACACTATTATAATATCACTGACTGTATTCTCTTTGCTGTGCCTTTTATTTCCATGACTTATTCATTTCATAACTGGAAGCCTGTGTCTCCCACTTCCCTTCACCCACTTTAACTATCTTCTGACTCTGCTCCCCTCTGAACTTATAGGTCTGATTCTTTTTTTTAATTTGTTTATTCATTTATTTCTTTTAGATTCCATATACAAGTGAAATCATATGGGATTAGGATTTGTCAATCTGACTTGTTTAACTTAGCATAGTGGCCTCTAGGACCACCAATGTTGTTCCAAGTCACATGATCTTGTCCTTTTTTATGGCTGTGTAATATTCCATATATACACATGTGCATATATGCCACATCCTCCTTATCCATTTGTCTACTGAGAGATGCTTAGGTTGTTTCCTTATGTTGACTGTTGCAAATAATGCTGCAATAAACATAAATGTACACATATCTTTTTTAGTGTTTTCATTTTCTTTGGGTATCTACTCGATAGTGGAATTATTAGATCATCTGTTATTTCTACTTTTAATTTTTTAAGGAACTCCCATACTGTTTTCCATAGTGGCTGCACCAGTTTACATTCCCACCAATAATGCACAAGTGTTCCAGATTCTTCACATCCTTGCTAACACTTATTGTTATCTTTTTTAATGTAGCCATTCTGACAGGTGTTAGCTGATATCTCATTGTGGTTATGATTTGCATTTCCCTAATGACTACGATGTTGAACATCTTTCCATGTGTCCGTTGGCCATCTGTATGCCTTCTTTGGGAAAATGTCTATTTATGTCCTCTGTCCATTTTTTAATCAGATTTTTTTGGTGTTGTGTAGTATAAGCTCTTCATGTAGTTTGGATATTAACCTGTTATCAATTATATCATTTGCAAATATGTCCTCCCATTCAGTAGCTTGCCATCCAGTTTTGTCGATGGTTTCCTTCACTGTGCGAAAGTTTTTTATTTTTATATAGTCCCAATAGTTTATTTTTGATTTTGTGTCACTTGCCAGAGGAGACATATCTAGAAAAATATTGCTACAGCTAATGTTAGAGTACTTCTTATGTTCTTGTCTAGGATTTTAATGGTTTCAGGTCTCACATTTAAGACTTTAATAAAAAACTGAAATTTTTAAGTAGCAGCTGACTATTTAGTTCATTTTTAATAATCAAGACATATAACACCCAATCAAAATGTATGTAACTTTCAGGCCAAAAAGCAATGTTACCCTGTATGGTCTTAGTAAGTGTAATATTTTCTATCTGTTTGAAATACTGCAAAGAAATAGTGATTTCCATTTTTGAATTTCAAATCCCTATAGTCTGTATTCCCCAGGCTTGGAAAAATAGATTGAAGGGGTCTGAGCAAAATTAAAAATATGAAGTTTTTTTTATTAAATAAAGACTAAAAAGAAAAGCAATTGGGATTATTTTGTTTCTAGTCATTTCTAAAAGCAACCAACAAAACATGAGTTTATAGGTTTTTTTAGGAGGCTGGAGTTCGACAGCTGGGGATTATTTATGACCTGGGGGGAGGAGTCTTCAAAGGTATTAAATCCAGAATACTCTGGAACACAACAGCCTTTGAAATGATTTTTTTAAAGATTTTTATTTATTTGACAGAGAGAAACACACTAGAGAGGGAACACAAGCAGGGGGAGTGATAGAGGGAGAAGCAGTCTTCCCGCCAATCAGCGAGCCCGATGCGGGGTTCAATCCCTGGACTCCAGGATTATGACATGAGCAGAAGGCAGATGCTTAACAACTGTGGCACCTGGGTGGCAGTACGTAGATTTTCAAGTATACTTCAAATTAACTTAAAGTTTGGGTGTTTATTTAGCCTTAAAAAAAACAGAAGAATCACTGTGTCATCAAATATTTACCTAGTGTATATGTGTGCAAGACATTGCACTAGGTAGAGGAGGCCCAGCCCAGCAGCAGACCAAGAAAGCTAGCCTGGGAAGAACTGGTGGGGCCCATAACCATCAACAGGTTGCAGGCCCAGCTGGCAAGCTCTGCTCCTTCCTGCCACCGACCTCTACCAACCCCACTCTGTCTGGAACTGAAGGCACCTTTCTCTTCACTCACTGGACCAACAGATGTTTCCTCTAAGGTATTTATTTTTATGATTGTAAATTATAATTTGAAAGGAAGATGAGCATTCATGTTGCCACAACTGTCACTAAAACTTAATCCTTAAAGATCTGGCTGGCATATCATCAGACAAGAAACATCAACTCCACTCTCTTTATTTGGCAGATAGAAACACAGCCAGAGAGGGAACACAAGCAGGGGGAGTGAGAGAGAGAGAAGCAGGCTTTCTGCGGAGCACAGAGCCCAATATGGGGCTTGATCCCGGGTCTCCGGGATCGTGACCTGAGCTGAAGGAAGTCGCCCAACCAACTGAGCCACCCAGGCACCCCCTCCACTCTCTTTAAAGCTTGGCTCTGGGGGGAAACATGAAAAGGGAAGAAATTCAAGGGATGAGACTATAAACTCATGAGCCTGATTTTCAACAAAAGTTCCAATATTTATGTATCCAAACACCTATTGTTTCCTTTACAGAAGATACCCACAAAGCTATAAACATTCCCACAATGATTCCATTGTCTAAAGATGACCAGGAAGTACTTTTGGAATTTCCTTCAGAGTCTGAGACATTTTCTTTTGAACAACCTCAAAAGTGATGATTCACTTTGTGTAAGTTATTTAACATCTTTGGGCCTACGTTTCCTCATAGCCACATGGCAATAAAGTAGTTAGCTATTTCACTGGGCTTTTGTGACGGTTAAATGAGAAAACCTGCAATGACTACTCAGTACAGGGCCTGGCACCTGCAAGCATTCACTAAACACTGTTAGGATTATTAGTAGTATAATGACAATTGTCACAATTCCTAGAGGATGTTAAGACTTTTTCTGAGTGTTGAAGGGCTTTTGAAAGTAAGTCTTAAATCAGGTGGTGATACAACTAGCTAACACAGTTGAATTCAGCAGCAAGAAGAGAAAAGAAAGCATGAAACATATTTTCTTTTCGTAGTCTAGCAACTGGAATTTTTTTGAATGGGTCTCAATAATTTGCTAAATAATGGCAGCATGCTTAAAAGAAGCACAATCTAATGTGTCTCGTCTGAAAGAAACAAATCAGCTTCTTGCAACGAAGGCTTCCTGGCAATGTGTGCCCTCCACACAGGTCACTGTTTGCCCAGTCAGGCTGGTTCAGTCCAGTGAGAGGGAAAAAATGTGAAGATGGCGCCTGCAAACTGAAATAACACAAACAAGCACCTGTGTACTGCCTTGTAATCCTTTCTCATTTTATCTCCTCCATGTGCTGTTCACATCTCCCTCTCCCTTGAGAAGAAGAGAGAGAGGATCTTCTTAGAAGGTCCATGTGTCTGTGTCATTCGTGTTTATGTCATTCCACTTGAAGTGGAGACTCTAAATTGTTAGTGTGGCACAAGTTTCAACTCTTTGATTCTTGTCAGCATCAAATTACACCATCCTGATACTTTCCTTTCATAACTTCAAAATTGCTTTGTGAGCGACTTGCTCAGCATTACCCAGGCCCAGGTGGGAACTTTATCTTTCCCTGAGAAAAGGCTGCCAAGCAGTAGTAATATCACTAAAACATTAAGATCAATAATCCTTAAACATTGGGGACTTCCCTTACATAAAAACCATGTCTTCCTCTTTATTATATCTTTTCCCTTGGAATCTAGAGTCTATTAGAAGTGACTTAGTTAGAGAGAAACAAAATAGAAGGGACAGGGGAATATAGTGAGGAAGAATATAGAGTGCCTAACCCTCTTGATAATGAAGGCCCATTATGAGCAAGCTGGAAGTCTGTAGACAAAGGCTTGCCTTCAGTGCTCACATATCATAGCAACTGCTCCACATGAGGGCACCCAGATTCTCCAGGCTCCTTACCCTGGTTTGCAAAGGACCATGTTTGTCTTTGGTGGTAAGCAAGTGTAGGAAACTCTATTACTAACCCCAAGAATGAAACTGGGATGTAGCAAGAAAAGAAAAGTCCATGTTCTGGCTTGGTGTGTATATTGGTGTGTGCATGTGAGTAAGGAATTCTGAGGCGGAGGTTAATTAACCAGTGGGAACGATTACATTTTCCTTCTCAGCCTTGCAACTTATTTCCCAAGAGAATTAAATCACAAGCTAGAAAAATCTTAGAGCTGTAAGGGATCTTACAGCTTGAGGGATCTTCTTCATTATACCAATGAGGAGACTAAGGCCAAAATGGGTTATGTCACTACCTCAGAGTCAAACCAGAATTTGTTTCTAAGTCCAGTAAGGACATGGCTCTCCTGACTCGCAGACCACAGCATTGTTTTCAGCTCTGGCTGTTTACTTCTTAGTTTCTTTGGGAGGCAGAAGTATCTCGCTACGTACCCATTTCCGCTCCCCAAATCTCATAATCAGCTTCCTTAGGGAATTGCCTTACATTAGAGAGATACAGAACACATTAGCGAAGCGTTTGTGGTTGTCTCTAGAGAGGGTTTAAAGAAGGAAAAGGAGCTCACTGTTAAGGGGATATTTTTAAGTGCAGTCTTTACTGGTAGAGGCATAGAAGAGCTGTCTTCTGAAAGTCCTTTCATGTCCCATGATTCTTGTGTTAGATGCTCTCTATGATAAAAGTAAAGTGTCAAGAGGCCTTATAGCACATTGACATTGAAATGAGAATTTCATCTTAGATAAGATGCAGAACTAATCTCTGATTTAATCCTACTAAGCCCTGTGCCCAGTTTCTTCAGGTTAGTTGGAGTCCAATATCGACAGAGGTTAAACAAATCAGAGCACACACGAACGATGAGAACACGGTTCTCAGAGTTATTTGAAGATTGTCTCTACCTTGCCAGCTCACAGCTTGCAGCAAGTGAGTAAACTTAGATTAACCCTAGATTAATTCAAAGACAAAAGAACCTTCAGCCAAGAGACAAAGTTAGGACTGAGGGGGAGGGGGAAGAAAAATATGCTATGTCCTAATCATTGGGAAAGAACAGGCTGTCCAAGCCAATTCTGTTCTGATCTATGAGATCAATTGCATCTGGAGATCTTTGGCTACTGGCAGTAAGTGCGGGGACAGCAGTGCAGTGATGAGGAAGGATGAGCTCATTGAAAAGAGAAGCCATGGCTACGAACCTCCCTTTCTGACCCTCCCTCGTTTAGCTTGACCTTCCCATCCTCAGCCACCTCTGGATTGCCACTTACCTGGTGAAGCACAGCTAGTCTGCAAAGTATGTTGATATATCAGACCTACAGTTTCCTCTCCAATCCACCAACTAAGTATCCTCCTAACCAAATCCCTCTTAAAATTTAAATGAATAGAAATTAGCCAGCTTTCCAATGCTTGGTCTTTTTTCCCCCAAAAAATTCTTTATTGGGGTTACCTCTACAAATCATAGTTAGAGAAATTTAATCATCCCTCTGGTCCCTCTTCAACATTAAATGCACTCACATCAATGTGATGCATGATCTGTCATCCAATGTTGGGGTCAAAAAAGATACATGTCATTACAGTTTGAGTTTATGTAACTAGGTTCCTCCTCAAAGGAAAAGCTAGGGTCTTCTTCTCTGTCTTTTCCCCCCTTTCACTTATTCCTTCTTCAGGAAACACAAGAAAGCAAAATGGTTAAGGTCTTCATGAGCTACTTCGATTAACAACCAGACCAGAGTAGAAATGGTGTGGAATGGGAGTCAGAGAAAGAGTACAGATAAGGCTTGAGTCAGACAGGGACTGGGAAAACAGAACTTCCCTAATAGTAGGGAAAAACACGTTGGGGTGGGGGCAGAAGGACTTACACTGGCTTCAGGTTTTTTTAATGGCATAGAAGGAGTCCTGGACTTCAGATAACTCTTACAAAATATTTTGATGGATTGAGTGCAAAAAATGAATCCAACATATGGATTAAATTTTCATTATAATACAGATGGGGGTTTTTTATTATTAAATTAAGTAAAACGTTTGGCAAAGTACATTTGGTTTTGGCCAAATCCAGCACACTTGAAAAATAGTTTGGAGATATTCAGTGAACTGGACACAAAGCCAGGTTTACCCATCCCTAGAGTTTGGAAAAATAAAGTTTGGTTCATCAAGGTTTGATTCAGCCTCAAATATATTTGTGGAGAAATAACTTTCTGCAACGCTAAAATTGCCTACGTGCCTTAGGAGAGCAGTGGAAATGCCTGGTAGTTACTGAATAACTCAGCCAGTCCAGCACCATAAATGGAAGCAATCCAGTGACCTGAGAAAAAGGTGAGCTGCTCCCCCGCTTCCCTCACCAAGATATTAAGAACTGAACCAAAGCCAGTGTATTCTGTGTTTGCAACTATGCTGTCTAGCCTAGAAAATTAGCACAAAGCAGCAAATGAATAGGAAATGCTCATTTGAGAGAAAGGTCATAACCATAGCTGGATGGCTGACAAGGGGCTTTTATTATCTGCATTGACCAGAAGAATTCAAAAAGCAAAGGACAATAACAGTATTGATGAAAGGTAAGGTCATATTGTTGGATATATTTTTTTAGGCACTTCATTATTTGGAAAAAAAAAATCCCAAAGGAATGCATGGAAATTTTTAGCACTCTAATGCCAGTCTATTTGAATATCTTTCCATCAATCCATGGATTACTGGAAAAATCTTTTTTTTAATCCATCTATCAGCAACCCATCTAAACACGACTATACATGAAATTTCAAGTTTAGCAATCTTTCATTCCTGTACATGGCTGTTGTGAAACTCCATTCTACCCATGGTAAAACTTCAGGTTCCTGCCATTGTTTTAGGGGAATGGGCTCACCTAAAGAGCCAAGTTTTCTGGGAAACTAAATGTCCTAAGTATCAACCCCCAGCATCAAGCCACAGAAGCACTTTGAGTAGAAGTGATTGTCCATCTATGATCCACTCCCCTGTATTCTCACATAAGGGACTATTGCAAGAATGTTATAAAGGAGGATGAGGCAAACAGGGCTATTTGCCTCTGAACTACATGATCTCAGCTTGAAACACTTTTTTTTTAAAAGATTTTATTTGTTTATTTTAGAGAAAGACACACAGAGAGTGACAGAGATAGTCAGAGACAGCATGCATAGGGAGGAGAGGGAGAAGCAGACTCCCCACTGAGCAGAGACACCCCCCCGCCATGTGGGGCTGGATCCCAGGACCCTGGGATCATGATCTGAGCCAAAGGCAGATGCTTAACCAACTGAGCCACCTGGGTGCCCCATAACACTTTCTTTAATACTTGTAATTTTCTTTGTATGGTGCATGAATCAGGAAAACAGAACCACTATAAGTATTTAAAGCACAAAGGAATTTAATATAAGGATATATCATCTTATGCAAACACTGGAAAGGCTAGTGGTGCTAAGATCAGGGACACCACTGCTAGCATTTAATAACTCAGGAAATGAAGGCTTCATAGGAGACTGATACCCATGACCTGAGCTAACAGTGGTACAAAGGCAGGTGACTCTTGGGGGGTTATCTGGGAATCCTTGGGAAAACCATACACCTGCCCAAACTCTGTCTAGAAAATGGCCTCTCCCTTTCACATTCTACATTTTGTGCAAGTACCTTTCTTTGGTAACCTCAAAACCTAAATCCTTCTAAGTAATAGGAAATAGTTTCCAGACTTCCAGTTCTTACACATGGGAGAGAGCTTGGAAGGAAGAAAATCATGTCGAATGTTGCTGAACACCCTGTCCCTGACTCAGTGATTTTGTCTTCCACAGCCTAATCCATTCCCTTCCATTTCTTATTTTTGTGGTAGTTAACATGATAATGGCTAGAAAATCTGCTACCGTATTTATTAAAAATAAACAGCTGTGAGTGAAGACACTGGGACATTTAAGAAAAACAGTGTAGGTGATGGGAGCCTGGGTGGCATAGAGGGTTAAGCCTCTGCCTTCAGTTCAGGTCATGATCTCAGGGTCCTGGGATTGAGTCCCACATCGGGCTCTCTGCTCAGCGGGGAGCCTGCTCCCTCCTCATTCTCTGTCTGCCTCTCTGCACATTTGTGATCTCCCTTTTTCTGTGTCAAATAAAAAATAAAAACAGTGTAGGTAAGTGGTAGATGCTGAAGCAGATAAATGAACCCAGCTCTGCCAATTACTAGCTATATTATATTAATATCTCTGACGATAGGTTTTCTCATCTGAAAAATGGGAATATTAACGGCCATACCTTCCTTTCCCAAAGATGTTGCAAGTATCTAATGATTTCTACATTTAAAAGCGCTTCACAAACTATAGTGCACTATAAAATTTAATCCATTCTTTCACCACAGTTAGTGCTTATTTATTCTAGGGCACAGAATTAGACATTTCAGGAGTGTAACATCAAGACAAACAACAATCACTGTGCCCTAGATATTTACCACTCAGTAGCAGAATACAGTAAATTAATAAAAAACAAGACATAAAGTAGAATATCATAAGGGCCACAATGAAGTACAGACAAGAACAACTTAGTCTAGAAAAACTATTATTTCCATCTGAAGAAATGTGGAAGGTTTTTTTGACCCAGCGCTCTCATCTTCTGTCTGACTCTTCTGTCTGATTCTTCTGTTTGATTCCTGAACTCCCACTTTCATGTGCTTTTCATGTATTTCCTATAGATGTTGTCATGTTAATGCCATCAATGACTCATCCAATTCCTTTTACTCCATTCCCCTTGTAACTGTTTTAATCCAGAGTCTGATCACTGTTGGCCTACACCACTACAATACCTTCCTCATGAACCTGTCCCCAAGCCTGCCCTCATCATACTGAGCACCTCACCCCACTCAATGCACAACCTTGGAGAAGGTTCATCTGTCCTCTGTACTACTCTTAGAATAATCTACCTTGTATGCAAATCTAGTTGCACAATGAACTATTTAAAATCTGTTCAAAAAACAACCTCTAACTTATCAGGATGAAGTTGAAATGCCTTCCAAAGGTCCTCCTTGATTTGGCCCCAGTTTCCCCTCTCTAAACGGAAATGTAGGGATGTGCCTTTATGCATGAACTTCATGACACCTACGTACAATACTCAAAACAGCATTTTTTTCCCTTCCTGATTCATGATGGTGTTAAGTAGTATATCTGTGGTCCCTAAAATGAGGGATAAGAATGAGGAGATTGGTGACCTAAGGAAGGAATAAAAGGGATGGCTGGAGAGAATAAAAGAGAAAAAAGTACAAAAGAGAAGGAAGAAAGGTAAAACGTGCGATTTATATCACCTGGTTTATGTGACACTGCGTATGGGAGTCCCGAATCAAACTTAACTGTCAGATATGCAAGGATTCACTGACTCCATGAAGAGTCAGCGCAAATAAGGTTCTTCTTTTCTACATGGAGGCCTGAAGTCAGGAATAGTCCGAGTCCTTTTATAGGATGGAGTAAGAATCCTTTTAGAGAGAAGCCTTACTTGATTACATGAACCTCCACTGTACAGATTGTTCTCCAAACGTTTTGTGGTGGGATGTGGTTATTGCAATTATTATAACAATTATCTAACATAGAACATCACATTTTCCCAAATGCTGCCATATATATCTCATTTAAGGATAAACTTCTGGGGCCTCCAAATTAAAGAAGAGAGTTTTCAAAGGGTTCCCAGGCTACTTGGCAGGCTAACTAAAAATGGTTATCATATGCCGTGTTTTTATGGAGGTTTTGAACTCTCTATTAAGTCTTGGCAAAACTAATGTGTCTAATTCGGTGTTCCTTTAAGCTAACCTGGTAACATGATAGAGTCTCAAAAATACTTAAATGAATAAATAATCACAAAGCTTTATGATTTAGGAACTCAGATCGTCTCTTTAAGAAAATCAGCTAGAGGAGTATGGAAGATCAGAGGGAACAGGTAGTGTAAGGACACACGAAGGCCAGTGCTGACGGCTGACTTGCCTCTGTTTGTTCCCTTTAAGTGTCACACTGGTCTGGGTGCGTTCCTGCATCTAAAAAACTTAAAGAAATGGAGCTAAACAAAATGTGTTTTAGACTCAAAGCTGAAATTGGAAAGTATACATAAGCAATGCTCTTCAATCACGTCACAGATCATTATCCCTTCCTTTTTCCTCCCTTTTGAAGTTCTCTTCCGAAATAACTAGATCTTTGTATTCTGAAACTTCTAAAGTTTCTGGCAGGATCCATATGACTTGATTCAGACCACAAGGCAAATACCCTGCTGTGGCAAAGCAAAATCCACAAGTGTTTTCACTTGGTACATCTGGTCACCTAGTCTTTTGACTTCTTTCCCAGAGCAGTAGAGTCCCCCAAATTTCTTAATATCTTTTTGGAGAACCATAAGGATTGTTTCATTTACAATTTAGTCTTATAGACAAAGCACATATTTCATGGCTTTAGACTTCTGCAGGGAAAACTAAGATTGTTACTGGGGCCTTAAAGACTTTTTAAGCTAGTGATGGTTCTCTAAGTAGAGAAGGGATGAAAAATAACATTTGGGAAGTGCTCCATGGCTGCTTTTCATAATTTTTGTATTTGTTTCCTGTGACAGCTGTAACAAATCACCATAATGCTTGTGGCTTAAAACAATGCATATTTACTCTCTTACAGTTTTGGAGGTCAGAAGTCTGAAATCAGTTTCACTGTGGCAGAACCAAGTCAACCTCACTTCCCCTGTACTTCAGCTGGCTCTAGAGAAGAATCTGTTTTCTTGACTTTTCCATCTTCTAGAGCTGTACTACTTGTATTCCTTGGCTTATGACCCCTTCTACCATCACCAAAGCCAGCCATGTGCATCTTGGACTCAGTGGTCATGATGCCTTTTTCTATGTCAAGTCTTCTTCTGCCTCCCTTTTATAAGGGCACCTATAACTGCACTGAGTCCACACAGATAATCCAAAATAAGTTCTCTATCTCAAAATTATATATATATTTTAAAGATTTTATTTATTTGACAGAGAGAAACACAGCCAGAGAGGGAACACAAGCAAGGGGAGTGAGAGAGGGAGAAGCAGGCTTCCTGCCGAGCAGGGAGCCCAATGTGGGACTCAAGCCCAGGTCTCCAGGATCATGACCTGAGCCGAAGGCAGTCGCTTAACCAACTGAGCCACCCAGGCCCCCCTCAAAATTATATTTTTTTAAAGATTTGTTTATTTATTTAGATAGAAAAAGAGAAAGAGGGTGGAAGAAGGGGCAGAGGAAGAGAACTTTCAAGCAGACTCCCCACTGAGCATGGAGCTCAGCCGGGGCCTTGATCTCATGACCTATGAGATTAATACCTGAGCCAAAACCAAGAGTCAGATGCTCTATCGACTGAGATACCCAGATGTCCCTCTATCTCAAAATTCTTTATCACATCTGCAAAACCTCTTGCCATCTAAGATAGTATGCACTCTTTCCAGGGATGTGGACTTAAGATTATCTTTTGGGGGTCATTATTCAATTTACCATAGTTTTGCTTTTAAGTTTCACAATTATACCATCACACAAACATTGTTATCCCCATTCTACAAATAAGGCCAGTGAGGCACAGACAGATTAAGAAATATATCATTATTTCAGGTAATAAGCAGCAGAGCCAAAGTTCAAATCCAATTCTTCCAGGTTTATGGAAGAAAAGAAGGAAAATCATAAATACAAAGCAACATTGATGATAACTTTTTCACACATTTTTCTCAAATTCCTTCCAAATCTTCTTATACAGCAGGGAAAATCAATTCCCTTTATGTCTGTCTGGCATTTGGCAGAACAAAAAACTAGATTTTTTTAGATGTGAGATTGGAAAAAAATGGTCAATGACCATTGGCTGGGACTTAAATTCATATTTTATCTAAATCCCTTTATGATTTTTCTCAACTTTCAACTTATAGTATAAAAGGTACTTCTTGGTCCTTTCAATATGCCAGTCACTATTCTAAGTATCCTTATATGCATTAACTCACTTAATTCTCAAACATGCCTAAACTATAGGTGCTATCACTACTTTTATTTTTTTCAGTTCACAAATGAGAACATTGAGCCATACAACGGTTAAGTAATTTGATTAATTTTTCAGAGACTGGGTTCCTGGGTGGCTTAGTCAGTTAAGTGACGGGCTTTAGCTCAGGTCATGATCCCAGGGCTCTGGAATCAAGTCCCACATCAGGCTCTCTGCTCAGCAGGGAGTCTGCTTCTCCCTCTACCCCTCCCCCTACTCATGATCACTCTCCCATATACACTCTCTCTCTCTTTCAAAGAAATAAATAAATCTTTAAAAAAAATTTTTTTTTCACAGAGTAGGATTCAAGTCCAGGTATTTTTAACCTATACTATAGTAACCTATAGCCATTAGGTTATACTATAGTATATATACGATACTAACCAATAACCATTAGGTTATACTATACTATATATATGATACTAACCTATAACCATTAGGTTACTAGACTACTTACAGGCTAATGCTTTATATACATTATAAACTTCTATAAGAGGAGGCTTTATTCTTTTTTTAAAAAAAGATCTTATTTATTTATTTGAGAGAGAGAAAGAGCATGAGGAAAATAGAAGCAGGAAGGAGAGGAGGGGCAGAGGGAGAGGAAGAAAAAGACTCCCTTCTAAGCAGGGAGCCCATGCTGGGCTCGATCCCAGGACCCTGGGATCATAACCTGAGCCAAAGGGAGACACTTAACCAACTGAGCCACCCAGGCGCCCTGAGAAGGTTTTTTTTTTTCACCTTTTTCTCCCAAATCACTGAGTAGAGTATATTATATACGGTAGTCCTTTAAGTCCTGAATAAATAAATGAAAACTGATTATAACTGTTACTTCTGTTCTTCTCATCTATTTTTCCTGAATATATGCCTTCAGAACCTTGCTACTCGATGTGTGGTCCCCAAAAAAGCAGCACAGGCATCACCTGAAGCCTTATGAGAAATGGAGACTCATAGGCCCCACACGAGATCTACAAACTCAGAATCTGCATTTTAATAAGTTTCCCACATGATTTACAAACGCATTAAAGTTTAAAACCACCCTTTAAAGCACGTATTTAAATTTAACAAACTTATTTCATAATAAGTTCAACAAACTTATTTCATGGTTCTCTCACCCCTTTATGCATTTGAATGCTGTGGCTCTGGCCTCTATCACTCCACCCTAAGTTTAAAGTTACATGATTATTCCAGTTTCATAAAAGCTATTCCTTTTGAAAGCATTTATTTCTATGTGAGAAGAGCACTGTTACTTACGGAAAACATTAGTAGTTTGTTGCTATTGTTGTTTTGGTTTTTTTGGTTTTTGTTTTGTTTTATTTGGTTTTGTTTTTGGCTTCAAAGCAAGTGCACAAGAATCTCCCCTGCCCTCCAAGCACACATGCAGACTTGGCTTTAGCAGGCATCACTGCAGGTGAGCAGGAGAAAGCAGCAGCTCGTGTAGAGCAAGGGTTCAAAATCTCTCCCTGGTACAGGGAAGAAAGCTGCTCATCACCATGATATAAAATAAAGCCCCTAGAGTAGCTTATATGTTTCAACCATCAGTACAGTTTCATAGTAACCATTTCACCTTTTCACACTCACCTCCAGACCCTGCGGCAGCTCGCTGCAGAAACTTCTGAGTATAGAAGAGAATGATATAGAACGTCCCGGGAAAAATCGTCCAGGGAAATGCCTTCTAAAGAATCTGAAGGGTGGCTGAGGTGCCAAGACTGAGGAATCCCTTTCTAAACTAAGAACTGGTATCACTATAAGGATAAAGCCCTCACTCAGCATGAAGGAAGATGATCACTGCAGATCCCTGCTCTTGAAATTGGAAATCAAATCAACCTGATTCTTAAAAGTGGGATAGGCAAATCAAACTGTAAAGAAATCAACAATTGGGGGTGCCAGGGTGGCTCAGTGGGTTAAAGCCTCTGCCTTTAGCCCAGGTCATGATCTCAGGGTTTTGGGATTGAGGCCCACACTGGGCTCTCTGCTCAGCGGGGATCCTGCCTCCTCCTCTCTCTCTGCCTACTTGTGATCTCTCTCTCTCTGTCAAATAAATAAATTAAATCATTAAAAAAAAAAGGAAAGAAACCAACAGTTTCAACAATCTATCCTACCTCTCTGCCTGCCTCTCTGCCTACTTGTGTTTCTCTCTCTGTCAAATAAACAAAATCTTAAGAAAAAAAAAAAGAAACCAACAATTTCAACAATCTATCCTACTTCTCTTTTAGAACTAAGTTGACTGTGCTAGACTTTCTGTTTTGATATTTTAATCTCCATCTACATGAGAAGTATTGGTAGATTGCTATAATTAACATGATATCTTCAATCTATAAATACAGAGGAAGCTAATAACCCACCATCTGCAGGGTGAGCACTTTTGAGACTTTTAGTCCCCAAACTTGGATTTAAACAGCCTGACCCTAACTGTATTTAATTGAGGACCTTTCCTTCTGGTCAAGATCAAGTACTAGAAAATAAATTTACCTGCACTCCTGAAGCAATCAAAACCTAGGCAAAATATATGAAACAATGGCTTTCAAAACACAGGACATGAAGCAACAAATGACAGTGATCCCTGAGAAACATAAACAAATTTACTTCCTGGGCAGAGAATCCAGGCTGTAGCACCAGGAGAAAATACCAAGGTAGAGCACGATACTCTCCCAGGTTGAGCTGCCAGAGTCGGGAGTGTGGGGAGGCTACAGTTTGCAGAGTGCCAGCAGGGAAAGAGATGTTCAGAGAGAGAATGTGAGATCTGCAGAAGGACCCCCTGGAGTATTGACCTGAGCACTGATCAGCGCAGGACTGTAAGGTAACCATGAGATGGCATTGAAATATCCAGAGACAATTAGACAGAACAAAACTTAGAGCATACATAGTGCCTATTTCCACTGGCCTGAAATGGAAAGCTTGATAATTTGTAGGATATTAGAAAGGCTACCATATTAGTTTTCTATTACTGTGTAATAATTTACCACAAATTGAGAAGCTTGAAAATAGTACCCATTTATTATTTTGGTTACATAGATCAAAAGCCCAGGCAGGCTTGACTGGGTTCTCTGCTTGGGGTATCATAAAGCCAAAATCAAGGCATATTTAGACTAGGTTTTTACCTGGAGGCTCTGAGGAAGAATTTGTTTCCAAGTTTATTCTAGTTATTGGCAGAATTTGGTTACTTGCAATTATATGACTGAGGTCCCCATTTTCTTTCTGACTGCTGGCCAAGGATTGCTCTCAGTTCTTAGAGGACACTCACAGATCTTTCCACATGACCCCCTTACATTTTCAAGCCAGTAATGACATATATGGCACAGCGAGTCACCCTGTGTGTAGACTATTTGACCTACTCTTCTGAAACCATTCAGAAACAAGTATCTACTTTTTAAAAACTCATGTAAGTTAGGTCTATCTGGATCATGTATCTTAAATTCAACTTAGTAGTAACAATTATATCTGCAAAATCTTATTTCCCATGTATTGGTACATAATAATGGGAGTAACACCAGAGGTCAAAAACATGGACGGTATTAGGATTCTGCCAAACGGAAGTACGCAGAGGGTCTTCCTTTAGCAGCTCCAATAACTGCTTCCCTGATCCAGACTAACAATGCTTAAAATCAAGACCTAAAAGCACCAAACTATTTTCAGGTGACTTAACCACATCCCAGAATAAAACTCTAGAACACGAAAAAAATATGGCATCCAAAAAGGTAAAAATCACAGTGTCTGGCATCTAATTAAAGAAAAATTACCAGGCATGCAAATCAGAAAGAATATCTGACCTATAATGAAAAGATAAATAAAACCATCAACACCAACTCAGAACTGACAGCAAATGACAGAATTATGGACAAAGAGCTCAACACAGTTATTATGTGTATATTCCACATGACAAAAATGCTTTAGGGAAAACTGACATGATGAGTAGAAATGTGGAATATATATATTATTTTTTAAAGACACATAATGATCTTTTAGAGATAAAAATATACTTTGGGAATTGATGTAATATTAGAAATTGCAGAAAATATTGGTGAACTGAAGAAAGTAATAGACACTACCCAAAACAAAACAGAGAAAAAAATAAAAATAAACAAAATATTAATGAGATGTGGGCAACTTTAAGAGCCCAACATATATATAATTGGAATCCTCAAAGGGGAACAGAAACGATGTGAGAAATAATGGCTGAGAAACTTCCAAATTTGTTGGAAACTATAAATCCAGATATCCAAGAAGCTCGACCAACCCTCAAACATAAGAAATATGAGGAAAACCATTTTTCAAGTTTCATAATTCAAATTACAATCATAATCAAATTTCTCAAATACAGTGATAAAGAGAATCTTAAAAGTAGCCACAAAAAATGATCATAATATGTACAGAAGAACGTAGCATGAAAGCATATTTCTCATTAAACAGAATGCAAGTAAGAAGACAGTGGAGAAACACCTTTGAAGTAATAAAAAGTCATTAACAACATGGAATTCTACACCCAACAAAAATATCTATTTTAAATGAAAGTGAAATAAAGGTTTTTTTAGATATACAACATTGGATGATTTCATCACCATCAAACTTCCACAGAAAGGAATGTTAAAAGAAATCTTTCAGTCAGAGGCAAAATGATACAGATAGCAACATGTATCTACAGAAAAGAAGAAAAAACACCAGAAATGTTAACCCCAAGGTAAATATTTATCATTTATTTATTCATTTACTTATTTATTTTAAGATTTTATTTTTCAGAGAGAAAGAGTACACACAAGCAGAGAGAGGAGCAGGCAGAAGGAGAAGCAGGCTCCCACTGAGCAAGGAAGCCAATGTGGGACTCGAACCCAGATCATGACCTGAGCCGAAGGCAGGCGCTTACCCAGCTGAGACACCCAGGTGTCCCTTTTCATTTATTTATTATAGGAATAACTTTAAAAGATAATTGGCCATTCAAAACAGGGAAGGGAAAACTTTTTTCTGGCAAGAGTCAGAGAATACATATTTTAGGCACTGTAGGCCATACAGTCTTTGGGGCACTACTCAGCTCTGCACTTCTATCATGAAAGCACCCATGAAAAAGTATGTAAATGAAGTGGTATGGCTATGACACTGTAAAATTCCATTTACCAAAACAGGTGGCACGCTGGGTTGGCAACTGGACCTCAGTTTGCCAATCCCTAATTTAAAGCAAAAATAATAATGATGCAGTACAAGATTCACAATATATATAAAAGTGAAAGCTGGACAATTACAGTATAAAGGCCACAAGGTGAGAATTAGAAATATATTATTGTAAAGTTCTAATCTGTTATGTGAGGCTGTATATCATTACTTGAAGGTAGATTGTGCTCAATTACATTAAATGTATACTATCTGAACACATCAGTGAAAAGACAGAGATTATCCAATTAGATAAAAGCAAAAATAAGACCCAACTATATGCCATCTACAAGAAAATCACCTCTAAATTAACTTATCAATAAATTATAATTTATTGACTAAATTAATAACTAAGTTAAAAGTAAAAAAAAAAAAGGAAATAGATATGGCATGCAAACACTGATAAAAAAGAAAGAAAGCCAGAAAAGCTGTATTGATATCAAGAAAAAAAGACTTAAGAATAAGAAATATTGCAGTGGATGAAGTGGGACAAAAAGTAATGATAAAGGAGCCACTTCTCCACAAAGACAAAACAATCTTACATGTGTATCTACTTAAGAACAGGAATTTAAAATAAAGAATAGGGCGCCTGGGTGGCTCAGTCAGTTAAGCCTCTGCTTTCCCCTCAGGTCATGATCTCAGGGTCCTGGGATCGAGGCCCACATCCGGCTCTCTGCTCAGCAGGGAACCTGCTTCTCCCTATCCCTCTGCCTGCCTCTCTGCCTACTTGTGCTCTTGCTCTATCAAATAAATAAGTAAGCTCTTTTAAGAAAAATAAAATAAAGAAAAAATACACAAATCTACAATTATATCTGACGTTTCAACACTTTCAATCACTGACAGGAAATATGAACAGAAAATAAGTGGAAATATAGAAAAGCCTACCAACATAACCCAAACACTTGACCTGACATTTACAGATACTCCATCCAACAACAGCAGAATACACATTCTTCTTAAGTGCACATGAGTATTTATCAAGATAGACCATATTCTGTGCCATAAAACAGGCCTTAACAAATTCAAAAGAAAATTATACCACATACTTTCTGAACATAGTAAAGTTAAACTAAAAATCAAAAACAGAATAGTATCTAGAAAATTCACAAATATTTGGAAATCAAACATCAAACCTCTAAGTAACCCATGAGTCAAAGAATTCTCAAGAGAAATTTTAAAATATTCTGAATTCAACAAAAGGGAGTATAACATCGAAATTTAAAAATTAAATATGTGCCTACCATACAATCCAGCTATTCCATTCATGTAAATACAAACACCCATGAGAAAAGAAAAAAGAAAAAGGAAAAGGATGTCCATGCAATAATTTTTACATGAATGCCCTTAAAATCTTTATTTGTAATTGCCAAAAATTGGAAACAACCCTAATGTCTATTAACAGGAGGATAGATACATTTTGGTATATTCGTACAGTGGAATACTATCTACAACAAAAACAGATACACAAATTTTGGTGTATTCAGACAATGTTATACTGCCTGGAATAGAGAGGAATTAATTAATAATCAATTTGCAAAAATGCATACAACAGTATGGGTGAATCTTAAAACTGTTATGCTGAGGGAAAAAAGCCAGGCAAAACAGAATTCATATTATATGATTCCATTTACATAAGATTCTAGAAAATACAAACTAATCCATAATGACAAAACAGCAATTATCTGGAGCTACGGGGTGGAGGAAAGAGAGAGGGATTATAAAGGGACCCAAACTTCAGGGGGTGATGGCTATGTTCACTCTCATGATTATAGTCATAGTTTCATGAGCATATAAGTATGTCAGAATGTATGAAAATTGTACACTTCTAAATATTTGCAGTTCTTCTGCATCAACCTTGACAAAGCAGTTAAACATAAAAATAAATCAGGGAAATCCATGTGAACTTGTACAATTTCAGTTGACTTTAACTAGGTATCTTGCTGAACTTGGGATCTAACCATAAGCAACTTCCATCCTCCGCCCTATCTCTTCCTAGCACATATAAAAATAAACATAGAGGGTGTTATCAGAACTGGATTTCATAAAATTTTGCTTATATGTCTAGAGTTTAAATTGATGTTACCAGCTTCAAAAAAAAATTGTAAAGAGAAAAGCCTTAAAGATAAATATAATTCCAAAGAATAACTGTCATCCCTAACCTCGACATTGAGCATCCTTCAGTCTATTCACTACTTCTCCCTCTGGGCCATAATTACCAGAAATGGTATCGAGTTTTCTCTTTTTCATTATGCTATAGGGTCTTTTTTTTTTTTATAAAATTGTCTTGATCCACTATTAAGATGCTCTGTTACCTCATGTTTAAATCGTTTTTACTTTTTATTCAGAATAAAAAGCTCAGATTAGGCAGTTTTATCACTACTTGTCCCACATAGAAGGAAAAATCATCTCCTATTTGGCAGCAAGAATAACTAGGAACTCGCTTTAATATGGCAGCAGGCCTCGCCTGCTGGGGGCACACCCCTGCTTTAGGAGTGCTCAAGCTGTATGAAACTCACGGAATACCCTGACTCACTAAAATAAAACAGTGAACTAGGTCGTGAAAATTTAGAGCAGAATGTATAATTTTGCAGCCCTTCCCACATCTGTTCAATCATATTAGCATTCACGGCCAATATATTAAATTGAATACCCTAATGGTATTTGCCATTTCTGATTTGGGGCTGATTTCCTTAAAGTATAAGCATTTTGTTTTTCTAATTTTAGCAAATACTAAAAACTGTTCTCCCCTCAACTAAAGACAGAGTTATGGATGCTTGCTCCCAAAAATAGCCCATGGCCCTCCTCCCACTGGAAAGTCAGTTGCTAAGAAAATAATGCCTTACAGCTTTAGTGACGGAGTTCAGGCCTCATGATCATTTGAGCATTGCAACCCCACCTTTCACACAGGAAGAATCCCTGGTGCCCTCACGCTCTTCTCTTTGGCTTTCACTACTGGAGGGCCAAGGAAATAGTTTGTGGTCAGTGGTCACACAATAATCCTTGACAAGTGGTTACTGCCATTTGGAATCTCAAGTCTCAAAGGCCTACTTCCTCTCTTTTGTCTATTGTCACTGCCGGAGCTTCATCCCAGAGTTGGTTGTGGTCATTGTTATTTTTCAAAGTGACAGGAAGTTGCTATTGTCTGGTTTTGGATGCGTTTCTTTAGCCTGCTCTTTCTGTGCCCATGTGATTAACAGCCCCGGGAAAAAGCTATTTGCATTCATCCTCCCTGAAATGTCAGCTTCCCCTAGACCCCGGCTGCTTGGGCTAAGGGGAATCTTCCCACACAAACGTCTTCCAGTTCCTCATTCTTGATTTGGCAGCAAAGTGACCTGTCATCCTTCATTCTGCATTAGTTATTTACAATGTCTGGAACATTTCTGAAGAGTAAAATAAGGAGGCCTAAAGTCAACACATTTTAAAAGAAATTCTAAGCTGTCCTCTCCACTTGTCCAGAAAGGTAGCAGTGAAGTGACCTGATGGCAAGCTCTGTCTCCACTCTTCTTAACTACAGAATCTCTTTGGATGGGCGTCTTAGCTGCAGAAATGGAAGGCATCTTCTTCAAAATGCCCCCTGGGCTTCTCCTGATGTTTTTCATATCAGTACTAGTAGAATAAACCAGAGAATCCTTGCTCAGCACTTTATTAAGGCTTTGTACAGCTCTGATTAGAAATTTGCTTCATAATACATTTGGCCAATTACTTCAGAACTATCACTCTGCTGACATTGTACAACTGCCTTACCAACCCTGGGTTCCCTATCTTCAGGATTCTTGAATGAGAGAAATAAATTTTTACCATAATCTCTACATTAAATTGTTTTAATCCCTGGCCCTAATCTCTGGAACCTGCGAAGGTTACCCTCAGTGACAAAGTTTCTGCGGGAATGCTTAGATTAATGGTTTTGCAATGAGAAGATTACTCTGGATTATCTTGGTGGATACTAAGTACCATTCCAAGAATTTATAAGAGATAGGCAGAGGGAGATGAGAAACACAGAGGAGAAGAAAACTGAAAATAGTAGCAAAGACTACAGGGATGCGGCCACAAGCTAAAGAATGCTGGCAACCACCAGAAGCTGGCAGAGTCAGGGCACCTTCAAGCCTCCTGAAGGAATGCAATTCTACTGACACTTTAATTTCTGTCCAAGGAGACTGAGTCCAGACTTCTGGCTTCCAGGACTATGAGAAAATAAATTTCTGCTGTTGTGAGCCAACAAAACACAATAAAACTGAAGGACTATCAGAGCAAGAGACACCTTTGGGATTTTCTGAAATCCCTACTTCTTGTTAGGGATTCAGTGATGACATGTAGGGCAGCATCATTTGCTCCCATAGGTCTCAGGAACATGTAGAATTCGTGACCTCACTATATTTCTATACTCCTGAAGCACAAAAGAAATGTAGTTTGGCCATCTCTGCGGACAGGACCAGGCAGACGTTTGTTAAGGGAGGGCTTCTCTGGAGGATATTACTAGAGGCAGAGATAACTCACATCCCTAACTTCCCTTTCCCTTCAAAACCACCAATTAACAGACCTGGCTTCCATTGATTTATCTAAAGTTTTCTTGACCCTATTTATCTTTTCAGACTGCATGAACTCCTGAGGTAATGAATCTGAGAACTGCTGTTTAAGAGGTTTGATGGTGTTGCCTGTAGGCAAACAGAAATGGAGTGAAGGGGAGTCATTCAGGCAGAGTGACTGTGCTCCAAGCCAGACCAACGAGCTCTCTGAGCCTATCTGTGTACCCATGCCCCTCCCATGATTACAGAAGAGCTCATGGTGCCCAGTCCTGGTAGGCAGAAAAAAACATACAGCCTGTACCCTGCCAGCTGTGTTTTCCATCATAATTTAAAATTCACACTGAAGCTAGAGCTAATATGCTTAGCTGAGCTACACAGGTCCTTAACCTTTCTTTTGGAAGAAAGGACTATTGACATTTTTCTTCAAAAAATATTTATTACTACCTGTGAAGCTGCTTTGTGCTACTTGGTGTTCAGGGTAAATAAAACAGGTGTGGTTCTTAGCACTTGGGGGAATCGGCGGGTAAAAGGAGCCAAAATGGGTAGACAAAAAAAAGGAAGCTTACAATAGATATAGGATATGGAGTAACTATGCAAACACATAAATAAACTAACAAGAGGAGTAAATATTTACAATATATACCAGAGTTATACTGCCTTATAAGTGTTCAAGTTAAATGGATGGAGAGGAGAGGGAGGGGGAAGGGGAGGGGAGGAGGGAAGAGAGGAGGGGGAGGAGAAGGGAGGGGAGGGGAGGGGAGAAGAGAAGAGAAGAGAAGAGAAGAGAAGAGAAGAGAAGAAGAGAAGAGAAGAGAAGAGAAGAGAAGAGAAGAGAAGAGAAGAAAAAAGTCTCAGGAACTAGGGGAAAAGTTAAAGAAGGTCTATAACTAGCTTGTTCTTAATCTGGTCCTACTAATGAAGAGATAGGCAGTACTCCATAGATTTGCTACAAGAGGAAAGCTCCTAGTGGGCACCACGTTATTAAGAGAGTTTGTCTGATGTGGAAAAACAAGCAAAATAAAACAAAAATAACTGCAATAAAAATTGAAGAGATGGAGGGAATAGGTTTGGAGTGTGTGTGGATTGGTGGGAGAGGAGTCGACAGGGAGGAAGGACTTGGGGAGAACAGATTTCTGGTAAAGATCTTGTGTACTCCATTACAGTGTGGCCAGTGGGAGTTTTCAAAGTTCTCCAGATGATTCTAACATGCAGTCAAGTTTGATAACCACTGACGCACATCACTCTACAAATGGCCACCGAGTAAGTTTTCATTTACTTTAATTTTAATGATTCTTCAAAAAGATCCCACATTCTTTCCTTACCAATTACTGTTAGGTGTCATCTTTTTCATTTATTCTTTTAACAAATGACTTGCAATAGCCATAGATAATTATTTTACTGCTCTAAGTCTTGGGCTTTAACTTGTAAAATGAAAAAAAAATACTATCTATTTATAGCTTTGTCTAAAAGATTAAATGAGATAACATTTACAAAGCATTTAGCACAGCACTTTACACAGAGAAAATACAGAAAAATATTGGCAATTATTAATAACTCTCTTATTCTCCAACAGATGATTTACTAAGTGTACACTCTACCACTGAAAGCATTAGGCTAGCCATTTCTGTACCTTTGCTCATGTTGCCCTTTTCTCTGGGTATAGGCTCCATTTCTCTCAATCTAAGCCCTACCTATCTGAAGTTAGGTGATCTCCCCAAACACTTTGTCCTAAACAATCCCTCCCCATTTTGGCACTCCTAAGGACATTTTTGTCCTCATTCTTAAGTAGCCTTGAACTGTCTCTTCATTTTTTTACACATGTTAAGCATTGTCTCAGCAGTTAGGCCATAAATTCCTTGAGATCAGTATTTGGTTGCATCATCATTGCCCATCCATGCCTGTGCATGCAGAGCCCATTTATTGTGTTGAAATGAATAATCATTTGCATCTAAGAGACACCCAGTAGATTGCAAGCTCCATGAGGGCAGGGACTTATGTGTAGAGATTCATCTAAATCTCCCCAGGACCTGCAATAACACCTAATTCATAATTGGTACTTGTATCTTCTAGGGCTGCCATAACCAAGCAATAAAGATTGGGTGACTTAACAGATGTATTTTCTTGAAAGCTAAGAGTCTGAGACCAAGGTGTTGACTTGGTTGGTCTCTTCTGAGACCGCTCTCCTCATTTTGTAGATAGCCTTCTCTGCTTGCATTTGCAGTCTTATCTCCTTACAGGGAGGGACACAGGTCCTATTGGATTAAGGCCCACCCTACAGGTCTCGTTTTTCACTTAATTACCTCTTTAAAGACCCCATCTCCAAATACAATCACATCTGAGGTACTAGGAGTTCCGACTTCAACATTTGAATGGGGTGGGGAGGCATACAATTAGCCTTATAACAGTACTCAGTAATATTTGTAGAATGAATGAATCGTATTTGGCTCAGTGTGTCATCACCGCCCAATCTAGTGTTATTGCTTAATACAATCTCCCATGTATTATGTTCCTACCTCAGGTGGTTGTGGTAGGAAGATGAGTAAGCTGTAATTTCTGCCTGAAGCAACTTACATTCTAATAGAAGAAACCACCATACACAATTTCAATAAATGGAAAATAAACTAAGTTAAAAAAAAACAAAAAAAAACAGGGGAATAAGTGAGACAGAGGAGAACCATTGAGCCCAGGAGGGGTTTCAAGGAAGGCTTCCTTGAGGAGGTAATTTCTGAAGTGAGTTTTGCTTTGTTTTGTTTTACATATTTTATTTATTTATTAGAGAGAGAGAGAATATGAGAGGAGGGAGGGTCAGAGGGAGAGGCAGACTCCCCACTGAGCAGGGAGCCCGATGTGGGACTCAATCCTGGGATTCCAGGATCATGACCTGAGCCAAAGGCAGTTGCTTAACCAAACTGAGCCATCCAGGCGCCCCTGAAGTGAGTTTTAAAAGACAAATGAGGGGCGCCTGGGTGGCTCAGTTGGTTGAACAACTGCCTTCGGCTCAGGTCATGATCCTGGAGACCTGGGATCGAGTCCCACATCGGGCTCTCTGCTCAGCGGGAAGCCTGCTTCTCCCTCTCTCACTCCCCCTGCTTGTGTTCCCTCTCTGGCTGTGTTTCTCTCTGTCAAATAAATAAAATCTTTAATAAAAAAATAAATAAATAAAATAAAAGACAAATGAGAACTTTATAGGAAAGAAAAACAAGAGGACTTAATTATAGTATTAGACGATTATACTGTCTACACAGAGTGGTAGATGGATTTAAAGCAGTGGCAATATTAGAGACAAAGAGAAGAATCCAGAGATGACTGATTACAATAGCTCAGGTGAGAGATTAAGAGGGTGGGCCACTGGTAGTCAGTGCACAGAATCATCAAGTCTGAGAAACATTTAAAGGGTAAAATCTACAGGATTTATTGGCTAACCAAATATGGAGGTGATAGAGAAGCAGAGGTAGATGAAAGCTCAAAGGGAAGGAAAAGTGTAGGATAATCTGTGGCCACGTTTTACAATCAGTGCAATCAGCAGCACAGGGAACTTGTAAGAAATGCAGATTCTTAGAGTCCACAGCAGATCCCTAAATCAGAGTATCTGGAGGTGAGATCCAAGAACCTGTGTTTTAACAAGCCCTCCAGGTGATTCTGACACCTGCTAAAAGGCCTAACTCTAAGTGTAAGAAATATTTTCTTTGTATCCAGGAAAAAAAAAATTATCTCACCTTTGTTTCTTTCTAATAACTCTCATTGAATTATTCATGTCTCTGGTGCTTGCTGAATTATTCTGGTGCTTGCTGAATATCCCAAAACCAATTAGTTGAGGAGACGGAGAAATTGTGGGGGAGGTTTGGATTGTCTCTATGTATCCGTGTTGGGGAAAAGGAGTGGGAAAATGCCCAAATACAAGTGATCTCTATGCATCAAAAGATTTTGTGAAATCTAATGCTCCTAATTTATATACTCAAATTTAATGACCTAGTTTGGGGGAAATCTTTTCTAGTAAGGTCAAAAGGAAAGGAAATACAAGCACATGAGAGAAAAAAGTTCCAACTTGAGGAGCAAGATTTGGAAAGCACAATTTTATTTTGATTGCCCAGTGTGTTACTCATGCCTAACAAAAGAGAGGATGCATTAAAATAATTCGTCAATATCTCAATAGATGTTTTAGTGAAACCCTATGGTGGAATCAATAATGGCAACCCCAACGCAATGACCTCTGGAGCTCACAACTCTGCCGTCTCACAGGTTATTTCCAATTGACTTAATAGAAAATGTTCAGGTGCAAAACCAAAAGATTCAATTCCTGGAAAATCATTAGTAGTTAAGTAATTAAACAATCACTCACTTATTAACTTTGCCCAGGTACTGTGGTCACACTTGACAACCCCAATATTGCCTGGTAATTATATAAATTATTCCCTTTCCCCATTTAGTAATTGCCAAAAAAATATATTTTCCTGAAGATAACAGACAGGGACATAACCTTCAAAGCACGGGGGTGGGAATAGTGTGTTAAGTACTCCCAAGGACAACTGCTAATCCAGAACATGTATTGGCAGAATGGAGTGATGGAAACAATAAGGATTTGTTTCATGTATTACTTGAAATTTTAATAAGCATAATCATTTCATAAATATAAATAATAAAGTTGTATTTTAAAAATAAAATATAGGGGCACCTGGGTGGCTCAGTCATTAAGTGTCTGCCTGCAGCTCAGGTCATGGTTCCAGGGTCGTGGGATCGAGCCCCGCATCAGGCTCCCTGCTCAGCAGGGAGCCTGCTTCTCTCTCTTCCACTCCCCCTGCTTGTATTCCCTCTCTCGCTGTGTCTCTCTCTGTCAAATAAATAAATAAAATCTTTTAAAAAATAAAATAAAAATAACATATAAAATGAAAGAAAAGGCAAAATGTTTTGGTTTAATCCCTGAGTCTGCCACCTCTTAACTGTATAATCGTGGGTATACTACTTAGCTGCTCTAGGCTTCACTGTTCTCACCTTTAAAATAGAAATGCTTACCTCAAATGATTGCTGCACATGAGAAGAGGTAGTAAATGTAAAGCACTTAGCAAGTACAATGTCTAATGAATACTTAATAACACTAGCTTTTGAATCAGTTCAGATCAGAGTTCAAATCCCAGTTCTTCTACTTACTAGCTATATGCCCTTGGATCAAACATTTCATCTCTGTAAGCCTTATTTATTGGTTAGTTTTTAAGATATGTAAAATGAGGACAAGATTATCCTATAAGACATTGGAGGACACAGAGTAGATATGTAACAAATGATGGCTATTTCAGATTAGCTCTTTAGCATGGATTTTTTTTTCCCATCACCCAGCCACCCTATTCCTGTTCCCGCACCCCCCAGCAACCCTCGGTTTGTTTCCTGAGATTAAGAGTCTTATGGTTTGTCTCCCTTCCCAGTCCCATCTTGTTTCATTTTTTCCCCTCCCTACCCTCCATAGCCCCCTGCCCTGCCTCTCAAATTCCTCATATCAGAGAGATCATATGATAATTGTCTTTTTCTGATTGACTTATTTCACTCAGCATAATACCCTCCAGTTCCATCCATGCCTTTGCAAATGGAAGGATTTTGTTCTTTTGATGGCTGCATAGTATTCGTGTGTGTGTGTGTGTACCACATCTTTTTTATCCATTCATCTGTTGATGGACATCTAGGTTCTTTCCATAGTTTGGCTATGGTGGACATTTTTGGCATGGATTTTATCTTCTACATCCATTTGCTTCCATTGTCTCTGTTACTTAGGCTCACGTTAGCCCTTGGTACTGCCCAGTCCACATTTAGAGTGTTTGTGGAAAGGCCGTCTTACCTACGTTTGCTCTCAGACTACTCAGGAACCACAGCATGAGGACCCTGCAATCAGTGGGGATAAAGGACAGAAATGATCTCAGACACATTTTCTTGATGTTTTCTCATTTTTTTTACTGACACAGCCTCTGTCTTATTAAAATGAATTCTCAGCCATCTGGCTTTCATTCAAGCCTCAAATTCAGTCAGGCACAAGCAATGAGTCAATATGGTCAGAAATGGATGAAAAGAATTTCATAAAAATTTCATAAAAATACAAAAGCACAGAAGAAAAGACTACATTATTGTGTCATTGTTTTACCTCTCTATGACAAAAACACAACTTGAAAAATAAAATGTCAAATGATATGTGGAAAAAGGATCTGCAATAAGTACAGCAAAGTGTTAGTTAGTGTCCTTAATATATGAGGAGCACTTGTAAGTCATTAGTATAAAAAAGACTAATACCACAATGGGGATTACAAAAAAGAAGAAGAGAACAGGCAAAGGATACAAATAGAATGTTCACAAAGGAAAACAAAGAATGAATGGGTAAAAAATGATTGAACTGATAACAAATAAAAGTCCACTATTAAAAACCCTGAAATTTCATGAGGTGGTCAGAGGTTCTAGAAACTGAAGCAGGTGTTGGTAGAGTATGAGAAAATGATATTTTACAAAGTGTGGATGGAACCTCACAGAAGGTTAGTATATATTTTGTACCACATATCAAAAGTTTAATGTGTGTAACATTTGTTCTAGTAATTCTACTTTTAAGAATTTATCCTATGGGACGCCTGGCTGGCTCAGCTGGTTGAGCGACTGCCTTCGGCTCAGGTCATGATCCCGGAGACCCGGGATGGAGCCGCGCATCGGGCTCCCTGCTTGGCGGGAAGCCTGCTTCTCCCTCTCTCACTCCCCCTGCTTGTGTTCCCTCTCTGGCTGTGTTTCTCTGTCAAATAAATAAAAAATTCTTAACAACAACAAAAAAGAATTTATCCTAACATAAATGGCCAAGATGTATATAAAGAATGTTTGTTACATAACTGTTCATAACAGAAAAAAAAACTTTGAAATGATCAAAATCTATTAATATGATCAGTTAAAAATAAAAATGAATCAATGATTTTTCTGTACAAGAGAAAAAATACTTTCATTAACTATATTGTACACGGTTATCTGTCCCTAGTATAGGGGAAGCAGGGAAACAGCAGAGAAACACGCTTGTGCAAAGGCCCTATATGGGAAAGGCTTCTGGTCCACATGAGATTTTGTAATCAGTTCTTTCCAGAGTCCACTCTAAGTTAAAACTGAAGTAGAACTCCTCTAGGCAGCCCCCATCCGTCTAGTTCGCTGGCATATGCCACATTTCTTGCACAACCCCAGTACTGGAGATGCCTGTTAACTTGAATTACATGACATTTCTACTGAAGTGTTCCAGTGAGGGTATACAGAACGGTGTGCGGAAGGATGCTTGCCAAATGTTAACACCAATGAGCGTATGCTGAAGGATTTGAGGTAATTTTTATTTTTTCTTACATTTTCATGGCTATTGAAATTTTAATGATAAGCATAAGTCAGTTTCACATTTAGAAGTAGCTAATCACATCACTGTCCTCTAACAACTCCAGAAACAAATAAAAGACCCAAATGATAAAAGGAGCACATGGCTGGCCATTGGACTTGGATGCATGCGGTTTATTTCTTGCAAGTAGCTCTCCTCTGTTCAGAGGGTACCAACAAGGCAGCCACAGCCCACTGTCAACAGGTGCAAAGGTAGTTGGCATAATCCAGGGATCCCCAAATGTGTTTGTCCGGAGCTCAATGAGGAGGCTCCCCAAAACAAGCAACAGTTTCCACTGCCCCTCCGTGAAGGGTATATTCTTCCCCTTTTTCAACCATCTGGCAGCAGCTACCACTCATCCTTTAACACCCGACTCAAATCTCACCTCTCCTGGGAACATCCCCAAATCTGGTGCTTCCCCTCTGGGTCCCCCACAACACTCTATTCATCTTGTATCCCCATCTCTCAGGCTATCAATGGTCCATTTACTTGCATGTCTTATCCAATCATGTGAGCTCCTGCAGAGCAGGAAGCATGTTTTATTCATGTGCTATTTTCAGGCCTCGCATTATCTGATACATAGCAAGAGCTCAACAAAAGCTTGCAAACCAGCAGACAGTAGCTGATTTCTCCTGGGCTTTGCAATACAGTTGTTACTGTCCCGGAAGAAAGCTCCCACAGCCCCAGGTTCTCCTCAGCTGGGTTGGCCTAACTCCCCCACACCCCGCTCTACCAGGCCCTCAGCAGATAACCATTCATATGAGGGCATTCCTGGTCAGAGGGATGGAAATGGTGTACCTCCCAAATATCATGAAGGCTATGGGAGGCTGCCCTTCTGTGTCCTCTGACTGCGTTATACCCTTCTGTGTTCAAATAAAAACAAGAGAAGATACCAGTTTAAAGTCGTGTGTCCAGGCACCAAAGCTTCCTAAAGGAAGAGACAGTATTCCTCCAATGCATGATTTACCTGTGGATGGAGAAGAGAAAGCCTCTTTCATCGCACGGATCCTCAGCACCGTGAGGGTGCTGCTCGCACATCAAAGGGCTCTGGACAGCTCAGCACTCACACAGTCTTCCTCTGAACCCCATAGCCATGGACCACCATGTGGGTTTATGCCAAGCAAGCACTGGGCAGCCAAAGGTATACAAATGTCACCTGAGCAAAGATAAATAATAAACTGGGAAGTTATATTGCCGACACATTGGCGCCATTTTTATCTGATTTTGCGAGGTTTCTCTCCTAGGTTCAGCTGAAATGTTGCTATCTTGGAATGAGAACTGTGGAAAATGATAATGTTTCCACTAACAACCAGAAATGGTGTTAGACCAGTGTCTTTCTAGCACTTCAAAAGGCTGACGGAGTTCAGAGGTGAGGTTCTCAGGATGTATGCAGGTAACAGGCAGCTTCCAGTTCATCCTCTCCCTGCCCCCTTCCATGCCTAATAGAGATTTTACTTCTGGGAATATATGTTATGGAAATAATCCAAAATATGGGAAAGGGAGTCATGAGTTATTTACATAAGAAAGAAGGGAGGGAGAAAGGAAGGAAGAATTAACCTATAAACCTTCCATTGAGGGATATTTAAATAATTCATGGAATTCTATTGAAGATATTATTGTGACTTCCTTCAAATCATTTTGAAGAGTATGCAATAACATGCTTACTGTAAATGCTTGTTATATGACTTCTGGAGGAAATACAGAATACTAGTATTATTATAACCACACATATTTGGGGAAGATAGGAAAGTATAAAAACAGTAAGATAAAAATGAATAATCCAATCATCCAGAGAAATGGTATTAACATGCATGTTTCTTTTAGTCATTTTTCTAATCATGTATGTGTGTATATATATATATATATATATACATATATATATACATGTATTCTTATAAAATAAAATGGATATCATACTATATATTTATTTTTTATCCTAACTTTGGTATATAATATTCTATTTATGAACATTAAGTATTTTTTAAAAATATGATTTTTCAATACCTGAAGAGAAGTCATCATGTGAACATCCCACAATTTAATAGCGTGAATCATATAAAAAGATGTTTTGTAGGTCAGTATTAATCACCTGTCAGTAATTTCCTGTTTCAACTTAGTACAGTTGACCCTTGAACAACATGGGGGTTAGGGACTTTGACCCCCTGTATAATCAGAAATTCTTGTATAATCCCAATTCCCCAAAAACTTAACTACCAACAGCCTGTTACTGACCAGAAGCTTCAATGATAACATTGATTAACATGTTTTATATGGTTTACACATTATATACCATATTCTTATTTTTAAAAGTTAGAGAAAAGAAAATGTTAAGAAAATCATAAGGAAACTATATTTTATAGCACTGTATTGATTGAAAAAAAACTGCATCTGAGTGGACGTCTATAGTTCAAACTCATGTTGTTTAAGGATTAACCACATTTATCTAATTCCCCTTTGGAGCCATTGGGTTATGTTAGTTACTCAAAATGGAATCAGTTTAAACAAATATTTAGTGCATTTTAACTTATTTTATTGGGATAAAATTTCTAGAAGGGGAATATGTCAATTTTTAAGGGTCCTCAAATATTTTTCCATATTGCCCCTCAGAAAACTTGTACCAATCCACATTCCCATAGCAGTGTTTGTCATTCTTTTTTTACTGCACTCCAACTGCAAGAAACTCTTTATAGTTTTAACACATAATATTCTAGAACAAATTGCCATGTTTCCTTTCTTTCCATTTAAGATAACTGTCTCCCCAGAATAGCTGTGAACAATTTATTTCATCAAGGCTTGTTGGTATGAAGAAAAAAGATTTCCTGTTGAAACCCTTTCTCTGGGAAGACCAAAATTAGAAATCAGTTCTGAAGTCTGGAGTGAGGAACATGCAGGATAGGTTTTGGCGCAAGGTAAACACAGCAGTAGGCAGAAACAGGGAATTTGAAATTCCAGGATAAAATTCAAAATTCCCAACATTCAAGTCTAGAGAAGTGGTAGAAACCCACCAGTTCAGCCTGGAACACAGTGAGTGACAAGTATGATAGCCACTAAAAGTGAGTGTTTGAATGACTTTGGTGTCCAGCTATTCAGTGATGTCTCCATCTCTGCCAGAGTAACCTCAGTGTCTCACTCAGCATCCACATTGCTACAGAGACCTGAAACCTGGCTGTCACAAAATTATATGGCAGCATAGCGTTGGATGATGAGTAAAGTCTAGAGGATCAAAAATTATAAAAAGGTGAGAGGCAAATAATTGAGAAGGTGCCCTCCTAGGGATATTTCTACTAAATAGTTTTCATGTTAAGTAGCAAATCACCTCCTGATTCTGTTAAATACCTTCTCAAGGGCAGTAAACCAATCTTTGGCCATTCTGACTATCTCCCCCCAAAAAGGAAGGCGAATACTGGGAGGTTTGAAGGGCCCAATATAGCCTGGAGTCTGCCTGAGTCCTCTGTAAAGGGAACTCAAAGAGTGACTTTGTCCTCTAGAAACAACCTAAAGAAAATGGAAGAAATCTACCAGCCAAAGTGACCCTAGGCCAACTAAAACATCTAGCTGAATAAAAATATGGAGACCTTTCAAGGGGAGGCTCCATAATGAGCAATTCCAAAAGCTTCTTTGAGCCATAACAAATCCCTGGTTCCCAATAAAACTCCAGACCCTCCAAGTTTGTTTGCCTGGGACTTACTCTAGGAGCAAAACACAGAGCTTTCCTAGAGGCCTTCAAAGACCTTTTCACAGGTTGCCACGTCCTCATCAACAGCAAGTACACCATCAGCAGAGATGCGTAAACCAGAAACCAGCTGGGTTCAGCTCATGAACACACTCTGATCTAATTTTCCTCCTCCAAGCTCATTGGCTATAAGGACACTCAAGCCTCAATAATTTAGTTTCACACATCACCAGCAACTAAATTTCATACTTGTCAAACCTTAATGAATTGCTTTTGAGCTGTGGGCAAGAGTACAGAAATGACCCCCATCCCTGTGCAGTTTTCTTCCCTTTCTGCCTCTCAGATTCTTGTCCGTTAATTGGACAACCAGCAATAAAAACAGGTAGAGACAGAAAACGGATCCTGAAGCTTTTACATTTCAGAAAAGATAAAGAAACTCAGCTTTCATTTCTTTTAAAAATATTCCTCCTCCTACTTCTGATTCAGAAGTCACGCATGCAGAATTAACTCCACATAGAACTTCTTAATTATATATAATAACTTTTCTGTTCATACTTTCTCTTCATATAAAAATTTAAACCAATGGTTCTTGTATTCTTTCCATAAATACTTACTTGGGCATCTGACATAGCTCCACAGATAACCATTTCCCACTGCCATTATTGAATTCACATACATTAGTATGACTTTTTCTACTCTATAGCATTTAGATAACTTCATCTGAGAAAAGCTTTGAGGCTTTTGAGTTCCTGGAAGACCCACTTACGTCTTAGAGAACGTCAGTGGACTGGTACCTATTTTCAAAACCTTTAGACAAGTTCTTCTCTCACCTATTCTTGAATGTTACATCACAGGCTTCAGATGAAGCCACTCAAATATTGCTAATGGGTTGAAAAATTATGTCTGGAGCATTTTTAAATATTTTTTTATTTATGTTTAGCCTGTTTACACAGGTTTGTGGTGATTTTTTTTAATTTTTCTATCGTGTTTTTTTTTTATTGTAACTTAATTTTTTTTTCCAGTGTTCCAAGGTTCATTCCCCATTCCCCACACCCAGTGCTCTATGCAATAGGTGCCCTCAGTACCCACCACCAGGCTTTCCCACCCCCTCCCCCCTCCCCCCAAGTCCCTCAGTTTGTTTCTGTGTCCAAAGTCTCTGTTGTTTCATTTCTCTCCCTGGATTACCCTACTTCCCATTTACTTTCCTTCTCCCACTGTCCTCCAGGTTACCCCTCATGCACCTCAAGTAAGTGAAACCATGTGATACTTGACTTTCTCTATTTGGCTTATTTCACTCAGCATAATCTCTTCCAGTCCAGTCCATGTTGCTACAAAAGTTGGATATTCATCCTTTCTGATGAAGGCACAGTATTCCATTGTATATATGTACTACATCTTCTTTATCCATTCCTCTGTTGATGGGCACCTTGGCTCTTTCCACAGTTTGGCGATTGTGGCCATTGCTGCGATGAACATTGGGGTACATATGGCCCTTCTTTTCACTACATCTGTATCTTTGGGGTAAATGCCCAGTAGTGCAATTGCAGGGTCGTAGGGTAGCTCTATCTTTAATTTTTTAAGAAATCTCCACACTGTTTTCCAAAGCGGCTGCGCCAGTTTACATTCCTACCAACAGTGTAAGAGGGTTCCCCTTTCTCCGCAGCCTCTCCAACA
>PITA01011884.1:45430-64557 GCA_004023965.1 Spilogale gracilis
CTATGGAGAAGTGCCTCTTCATGTCTCTTGCCCATTTTTTGATGTGTTCATCTTCTTTTTGGATGTTGAGTTTGAGTAGTTCTTTATAGATCTTGGATACCAGCCCTTTGTCTGTAGTGTCATTTGCAAATATCTTCTCCCATTCTGTGGGTTGCCTCTTTGTTTTGTTGACTGTTTCCTTTGCTGTACAGAAGCTTTTCATTTTGATGAAGTCAGTGAAACCACAGTGGAGCTTACCTGAGCTTATACTTTATTTTATTATTATTTTTATTTTTTTAACGATTTTACTTATTTATTTGACAGAGAGAGAGATCACAACTAGGCAGAGAGGCAGGCAGAGAGAGAGGAGGAAGCAGGCTCCCTGCCAAGCAGAGGGCCTGACACTGACACAGGCCTTGATCCCAGGACTCTGAGATCATGACCTGAGCTGAAAGCAGAGGCTTTAACACACTGAGCCACCCAGGCGCCCTTTATTTTATTTTATTTTTAAGATATTATTTCATTATTTGCCAGAGAGAAAGCATGAGAGCACAAGACGGGGAGCTGCAGGCAGAGGAAGAAGCAGGCTCCCTGATGAACAGGGAGCCGGATGCAGGACTTGATCCCAGGATCATGACCTGAGCTGAAGACAGACACTTAATCGACTAAGCCTCCCAGGCATCCCATTAACTGAGTTTATATTTTATTCCCAATATACACTTAGCCCTAAATTTTGAACTCCCACAGGTAACAAACAGATAACATATTACCACTTTATTAGAGGGGAAAATGGCTTTATTTTAAACCATTTTTCCACTTTCAGTATGACTAAGAAGTCTCCGACCAGACTCTAGCCACAAATAGATAACTATAAAGCATGGATAAATTATACAAACACAAATCAAATATCCAAAGGTTTCCAGAGTGAATCCAAGCAGGTAAGTCCTGGGTAAAAGCTGAGAATTGAGAAAAAGAACTGATGCTTGGTGAGTTAACAATTCCCTTGCTTTCTGCTTGAAGTCATGCTGAAGTCAGTACCATGAAGAATGACTATATTTCTAATAGAAAAGTCACATTTTTGAGGAAAGAAGGACCAAAAGACACAAGGGGGGGCAACCACAGCTACAAGAAAATGAGAAGGAAATTCCAGAAAGGAGTGATCCAAAGAGGGAGGGCCCCCTTTTTTAGGTACACTCTTCCCAAGTATCTGAATAACCCATGAATCACATGGAAGTCTCCAAGCATCTCAGCAAAAAAAAAACAAAACAAAAAAAACACTAAACTGAAGGTTAAGCCACCATAAAAAAGATAGCATTTGTAGTTTGAGTCATCAAGTTATTTGCCTGCTGAAACAAAACAAAAAACCATAACAGAATTCAGAATATCTCTTCCCAATCATTCACAATGTTCAGGTTTAATTCAAAATTTCTTACCAATTAAAGAAACTATGCTCAACAAAATAAAGGAAAATATTCTCACAACAAATGAAAAGGCAGTTAATATCTTCTGATAAACAGAAACTATTTTTAAAACTATAAATACTAAAACTGAAAAACACTATATCTAAAATTCATTGATTGTGCCTAATAATACAATGGAAAATACAGAAAAGTCAGTAAGCTTGAAGGAAATAGAAAAAAAAATCCAGCCTAAAGACAGAGGGAAATAAGACTGAAAAAAAAAGAAACAGATCTCCATAAACACATGGACCTACACAATATTTTTTTAAAGGTCTAATATGTATGTAACTAGAATTCTATGAGGGAAGGAGAGACAAAAAGTGTATTAAAAATATTTAAAACTATAATGGCTGAAAATCTTACAAATTTGCTGTTAAGACTTAAATTCATAAATCCAAGAAGCCCAGTGAACTCCAAATAGGAATACTATGCCCAGTTTTATTATACTCAGATTGCTGAAAACCAAAAATAAAGAAAAAAATCTCGAAAACAGTAAGATAAAAACACACTACACATAGGAACCATAATTCAAATTGAATGACTTCTCATTAGAAATTATGGTAGCTGAAAGAGAGTGTGACTTTTTTAAAGGACAGGTGGGGGAGGGGGGTGAAAAAACTATTAATCCTGAATTCAGTAGCCAGTGAAAATATTTTTCAAGAATAAAGACAAAGAGGGGCGCCTGGGTGGCTCAGTTGGTTAAGCAACTGCCTTCGGCTCAGGTCATGATCCCGGAGACCCGGGATCGAGCCCCACATCGGGCTCCCTGCTCGACGGGAAGCCTGCTTCTCCCTCTCTCACTCCCCCTGCTTGTGTTCCCTCTCTGGCTGTGTTTATCTCTGTCAAATAAATAAAATCTTTAAAAAAAAAAAAAAGAATAAAGGCAAAGATATTTTCCTATCAAATAAAACAAAGAGAATTTATTGTCAGCTGATATGCTCAAAAGCTAAAGGAAACTACAGGCTGAAAAGAAATGATATCAAATGAAAACTCAAGTGTACAATAAGAATAGTAAAACATCAAAAATGGTAAATATCTGAGTAAATATAAAGAAACTTCTCCTTTTATTTTAAATTCATAAGTGTTACCAAAAATATATAATATTGTCTATTAGGGGTCATAAGTTATTTAGATAAAATACATGTGATAATTACAGCACAAAGGATAGGGTGGTAAAATGGACTCACACAGTTGTAAAGTTTCTACATTTTCCATGAAGTTGTGCAATGTTAACTATATAGCAGAATGTGAAAAGTTAAGTATGTGTATCATAATCTTTAGAATAGCACTAAAAGCAATGCAAAGAGGTATATCTGAAAATATAACAGATAATTACAAGCACATTTTTTAAAAGACTTTATTTAATTGTTTATTTATTTGACAGACAGAGACACAGCCAGAGAGAGAACACAAGCAGGGGGTAGTGGGAGAGGGAGAAGCAGGCTTCCCACAGAGCAGGGAGCCCAATGTGGGGCTCCATGTGGGGTTTGATGTGGGGCTCAATCCCAGGACCTGGGGATCATGACTTGAGCTAAAGGCAGGCACTTAATAACTAAGCCACCCAGGTGCCCCTATAAGCGCATTTTTAAAAACAATTCAAATACTTCCAAAAAAGAGGGGAAAAAAAATGAAAGACAATAAAACAAAAATAATAAAATGGTAGGCCTAAATCCAACCATAACAATATTTTTATTAATTGCTTATGGGCTAAAGAGAGATTGTCAGAATAGATATTTTTCAGAAGACACAGTTACTAGAGATGTACTTTAAATATAAGGAAATCAAGAAACAAAGAAGTATCAGTCTAACCCAAAAATCAAAACAATAAATGGATTTATGAAGAAAACTTGACAAATCTCCACAAAAGTCTTACGTTTAAGTAATTAGCTTCTGTGAACCTTTTAAACTTTTTCCTTCAGAACACAGTACACAATTCACTGATTTTAGTCAAACACCAAGATAATTTTCTACATTCAGATTATCTCCATCAACATATAAGTATTTCTCATGGAGGTGGGGACATCATATCATAGTCCCTTCCTTCTAAGTCCTCTTTAAACAAACACTCTCCTCTTTACTTCCTCCTCTTCAAGCCCAAACCCTAGGCAAGGACTATGCACCTCTGTTTCTTCACAAACATCCTCAAAAATTCTTGAATTCTTGACCCCAACACATACAGTATGAACATTATAATCTTAATTGCCTCTTGAAAGGAGATAGGAAAAGTTTTCTCAGATTGACTTCTATTCATGAACTAAATTATATTAACTGGCGTTCACTTTCATGATCTATTTTATTCTTTTCTATACAGCTGAAGGTTTAATCATCACTAATTGACATAATCCTTCTCTCCTTGGCCTACACAATTAAATGGAAGTGATTCTTTCTTGAAAGTTCTCTGCTGAACCAATCTATGATCTCAAGATGTCAGTGTGGAATGAAAATTTTTCTGTTATTACTACAGTGAGTTGAGTATTACAACATAAGTGCAAAATTCATTTAAACAAAAAGGTGATAGGGATACACATAAGTATATAAATGTTTTTGACTAGAATAGATCTCAAGCAGGAAGGATTGCTGATTTAAAGAATTGGCCCACTATGACTAACGTTATTGCAAGTTACAATCTGAAGAGACACTCATACGTTAGGATGCAAGATGTGTGGTAGAAGATTTATCATATGGCAGGCATAAACACTGAATTTAAGCTGATACAATTGCATAGAGCTAAAGGTCCTAAGGCGTTCCCCAGCACAACAGCTAAATGAAGTGTCTCCTCTTTCGTTTCACAAAGATGAGCTGAGTAAGCTGAGGGATAAAAGTGGTATGATAAACATGGTAGGCTTATAAATGTCAAGCATGAGAGAGAAAATTAAATAGTGAAGAGGGATAAAAGTGAAAAGGTAATATTCCTACTTTCACCCTCCTCTCCCTCTCTCTGTCATTTCCCATGCTCCACACCCCATGCCCCAATTCTACTTCCCAATGGTAAATGGTTTTAAGAGTTACTTGGATATCATTTCAGAAATTTCTACTTATATGTTTATATGTTTATTATATGTTCTCAATCCCCTCCCTTGCCTTTTTAAGATAAACTTTAAAAAAAATAATTTTAGACTTACAGAAAAGTCAGAGAACTCCCATCCAGGTCACTCTATTATTAATATTTTAGATTATAGTCGCAGTACATTTGTCTAAACTAACAAATTAACACTGATATATTACTATTACCATTAACTGAACTATAGACCATATTCAGATTTCACTAGTTTTTTCATAAATGTCCTTTTTAATTCTTTATATCATATGGACTCATATATTTATTTTGTACTTTATAGTGCACTATTACACTTTTTAACATGAATGAAATCATGTTATGTGAAAAGTTATGAAACTTTCAGATTCACCTAATCCATACTATTTTTCCATATCAGCCTAAATAGGTCTATTTCCTTTTAACAACTACATAATATTATAAAAATATTTCATAATTTACTTATTCGGTCCTATTTTCCTAAGAAATTTAAGTTGTTTTCATTTTTATTCTTATTCAATGTCCAGTGAAATTCCTGTGTATGTCTTTAGGTATTGCAAGCTTCTATCAATAAGATAAATCTGTAACAGTGGAATTGTTGAATCAAAAGTCATGTGCAATTTCCAATGTGATAGATAATACCTAATTGTTTTCCAAAAGAGTTGCACCAATTAATACTGGTGATGGGTTTTTAATAGGTCACTGTAGCAGAGGACCCACTTCTTTTTTGGTAACTGTGATCCACAGCCTCCTTTCCTACTTACATCAGGATGTTATCTTTATATTTTGTGTATAGACCCACAAACCTCTAGATGTGGGACCTAAGTTTTAGTCTCAGGTTGATGTGTTCTGAGAAATTGACAGACAGAAGCCACAGAAATAACAGGAGAAACAACTCAAAGCTGGCTATAACCTGGAAGCGGAAAATAAAAACCAGGAGAAAATAATCAGAAGGGGGGGGGAGGAGTGGGGACCCAAGGAGGCTATAAATTCAACACCAGGACTTAACAAATTAGAAAAATAGACCAAAGTGTGTTCTTTTTTTTTTTTTTTTTTAAGATTTTATTTATTTGACAGAGAGAAACACAGCCAGAGAGGGAACACAAGCAGGGGGAGTGAGAGAGGGAGAAGCAGGCTTCTGCCGAGCAGGGAGCCCGATGTGGGACTCGATCCTGGGTCTCTGGGACCATGACCTGAGCCGAAGGCAGTCGCTTAACCAACTGAGCCACCCAGGCGCCCCTCAAAGTGTGTTCTTAAGAAAGAGACTGTTTCAAGAATTTCATGACATAAGATTTAAGAAAACGGAATAACCAGCTCAGGACATAAGGTTAACCCTTGCAGTCATTCTTAACATTCACCCAAAGAAGTCTAACATACCAGCCCTTGGTTTTGTCAGGGACTAGGAATTGAAAGAGGTGATGATAAGAAGGAAAACTTAAAATTCAGAGCATGGCTTACTTTATGCAAGAGATTGCTGAGTTCTAAAAAGAGGTGCTTTATTTTGTTTTGTTCCCCTCTGATGGGTCTACTTCTTTCACCACAAATCCTTTGGCAAACAGTGTGCCGGTCTCCTGTGGCAGATGTTGCTGTGAGAAAGGCTTGAAGAGACCTCTACATCACACATGAGAGAGTAATGCCTTCTTTTTGTTTCATGGATGGTGCTGGTAAAGTAGGGCTGTAGACTTCTTCCCAAGACTCTGCCGAAAGGTTTTCCTGTCATTTTTGCTACAAGTAGAGTCCCCCCAAAAAACCCAACCCCCATAGCACAATAAATATTAACACATTCCTAAGAGAGAAGGCTGTCTTTCCTAATCACACATCTGCTGACTCATTTGGCGTTGGTTAACATTGAGTCATGAAGAAGTCTGTTAAGGAGGCGCTTGGGTGGCTCAGGGGGGTAAGCCTCTGCCTTCCGCTCAGGTCATGATCTCTGCCGAGCAGAGAGCCTGCTTCCTCCTCTTTCTCTGCCTGCCTCTCTGCCTATTTGTGATCTCTCTCTCTCTGTCAAGTAAATAAATAAAATCTTGGGAAAAAAAGTCTGTTAAGGTTACAGGATTTGTCTTTTTAATAATGATACAGAATCCCCACACCTCTCAAATAGACATCAAGTTTGGGGGCCATTCATTTTCATTACCCCTCTCCCTGGGAAAGACCAAGAACACCATGTTTCTGTATTTAAATCAATTAGCTGAATCACTGCTGCTATTTAACATCTTATTTATTAGAAAATGTTTGTTCTTTGTCATTGTGCCTGAAGCCAATGTTACAAAGGAAACAATTATTTTAAAAATAGAAGACATAAATTAAATAATACCAACTTACAGATTTAAAATTGAAACAATCCTCTACATGTTCTTCTTGGACAGAACTTCCTCATCCCAAGATATCAGTAGGTAAAGAGCATCCTATTTTCTCTGTTTGCACAACATGAATCATGAGGGTAAAAGGAAATACAATAACATTCTCACACCAAATAGCTTGGACTCTCCAGTTTGTAGCTAATACATAATGAGTTTGCAACCCATGGGTTTTGCAGGCTGATTCTCTGTCACCTAAGGAGTGGCAGTGACACTTTCAAAGACTACACTAATTCCTTCTTAAAATAAATGAGGCAGGGGCTGTTAAGTATGCACATTAGGAACTGAGCTATTTCCATTATCTTATTTTAAGAAAAGCACTAGACAGATGGCCCAGGTACTAGCTTTTATTGACCCCTAATTTCAGAAACTCATTTGCAATGAGCTTGCCATACCTGTGTAGATGGGAAATGTACTATCGCTTCTCTTCTCCATGAGGCTATCAAGAAAACACTTCAAAAAATTCCCAAGGGACACATAATAATTCTTTCAAAATAGCAATTTGGCTGTAGCAGCCTTCTTCAGGTTCAGCTAAGCGGGTCTGTGAATGGTAATGGCGGCACCTAATGCCTTTTGGGCTTTCTGGGGCTAGGGGAAACTTTCCACTATATGTAATTAGTAAGAAAAACAATTATCAACAACATTTGCTGAGTCCCTTTGTGGGAAGGAGATAATTTTTTCTTTTCTTTTTTTTTTTTTTAAGATTTTATCTATTTATTTATTTATTTGAGAGAGAGAGAGTAAGCAGGGAGAGGGACAGAGGGGGAAAGAGAAGAAGAGAATGTCGAGCGGAGACCCCATTAAGCATGGAGCCTGATGTGAGGCTTGATCCCAGGATGCTGAGATCATGACTTGAACCAAAACCAAGAGTCAGACACTTAAACTACTGAGCCACCCAAGTGCCCCAAAGGAGATGATTTTCTAAGACTTCCAAAGTCATAAGTGAGCAGGACTTTACAGGGGCCTGTGGAAGGAGAGGGGAAGATCCATAAGAAAATCACAGATGCTGTTTTAGTTCCATGATTTTTTTTTTTTTAACTTGCCAACTCTTCCTTCTCAATTAACGTTGTTGGTGTCTCCGCCCATCCCCCCAACAACAAAAGCAGCAACCAGAATCTCAATTATTAGTCATGGGGTTACCTACAGTGCAGTAGAAGGTGCTCACCTGCTAAGTCATGACCAACAATGACTATGTGAAGAATGTTGCAGAAGCCCACGGCCAGCTCTCCCCATGCTGGGTGTCAGTTGGACGGGGGAAAGCCGACCAAGGCCCATTGGGGCCCTCTGGTAGAGGATGGGGAGGCTTTCCACTTGCCGAAATCTGCCTGCACCTCATCTCTCATGGCCCCCTCACAGGTCCTTCCAGTGAATTCTCCCAGCCCATTCATTGCTGCCTCCAGACCCCTGCTCTCCTGCCTGTGTGGTCCCAGTCTAATTTGAACTCATTCTTCAAGGGCCCACCTCTTCCTGGTTTATAGGACTTTTCCTTTCATCTCAGCCTCCTGCGAGCTCCTCCTTCTCTGAAATTTATAGCTCTTATAATCTAAATAATAATAACAACAACAATAATAACAATACAGTAGTCTCCTCTTATTCACAATTTTGCTTTCCACGGTTTCAATTGCCTGCGATCCACCACAGTCCAGAAGAAGATGATCCTCCTCCTGCGTATCATCCTCAGGTCAACAGCAGCCTAACGCTATGTCAGAATGCCAGCGTCATTCACCTCACAGCACAGTAAGGCAGTGAGACAGAGGTCACCTTCACATGACTTTAATGACAGTATATGTTTATAATTGTTCTAGTCTGTTATTAATTACTCTGGTCTGTCTCTTACTGTGCCTAATTTATGAATTAAACTTTGATCATGGGTATGTATGCATAAGAAAAAAACCATACATACAGGCTTTGATTATACCCACTGAGGGTCTAGGACCGGAAGCCCCCCAGGTGAGGGCAGACTTCGGTAACAGTAATATTTACGTAGGCATGTACATTTGTACTGAGTATTCACTACATACTAGGGCCTATGCTAAGTGGTTCTTACATATTATTTAATTTTTGCAGCTATATTCATCTATTTTACATTTGAGGATACTGTGGTTATAGAGCTAGGAAGTGGCAGGATGAGAGTTTAACCCACTTCTGTCATCAGTAACATCCAACTTCTTCCCCGTATTCCATACTCCAGTCTCTGGGCTACCTTACCATATACTTGCACTGAACCATTTCTCTATAATTTTTTGTATTATTCTATGAGATTATGCCTCATCTACATGATGGTATTTACTCCTTTGGTGGGTAGGGATCATGTGTTACACATGTGTATACTCACCATTTTGTCTGACATGCAAGGGAGGCACTTACTAGGTGCTAATATTTGTGAATGAGTATAGAGTGGACATAGAACAAATGGATGTGCACATTTTTTTGAAGTGTTCAAAGGGCTTTATGGGAATGATCTTGCTAGACTGCGGGGCATGGAGAGAAGAGGGCAGGTAGTGGCGATGAATCCTCATGGTTGGGTTCACTCTGCTTCTCTCAATCCCTCAGTAGTAAGTGAGGCCATGTGAAACCCAGCACAGATGCATTAGCCAGAGAAATCCCCAGCATGTGCCGTCTCTGCTGCAAAAGCAGTATGGCTATGACAATCATTGCTCCTAACGTTTCTTTGAGGGGACAAGGTCACCTCAGCCAGTAAGCTCCAGGACAGAACTTAAGGATTTTTCTGGGCAACCATGTAAAGTTTTAAATGACTTAGTTAGATCACTGGGAACCAGTGCCAAAGGAAAATCTTTCTGATCGCCCTGCCATTAGGAGGCCACTGCATTATAAACCTTCAAAGCCTCAGCCATAAAATGATTTCAAATGTGATGTCAAGAGAAGAATTCTAACATGTAATAAATAAAATTGAGAGGATACATAAAAGTTAAAGGGCGGGTCAACGAAAGTGAATGTGGACACGTTCACCAGCCGGATTACTTGACCTCGCTGTGCCTCAGTCTCCCCATTTCCTTCATTCTCCAGTTACCTTCAAGAGGTCACCTGACATGCACTGATAGCCTGAGCTTCCTTTCCCAAGTGTCAGATAAACATGCAGTATGTTCCTAAAAACCTCCCTGCACACATACCTCCATTACAAATGTGTTTCATTCAGATGTTTCTGAGAGGGAAACTAGCCACATTTTAAAGCAAAAAGAATGAGAGAGAATTAATTTCTGAGTTACAGGAAACAAAGCCAGAAACAGTATAGGGCCCTGATAGGCAATCCGCTGATCATCTACTGAGCCCACTGCTTTCCTCTTCGAGTACTTAAAAGAAAAGGGTTCCACTTCGTTTCCCATCAAGGACAGCTATACCTTTGTAATGACTTATAAAGTGACTGGAGAAAATCCTTTACTATCACAAATTACCACAATTTTCATGTCAGTTATAAATTAAGAACATACGAAATGCATTTGTTTAAGTGGACAAAGTGTCAGCGAAGAATATAAGACTCACAGAACAGAAAAAATGCCATAGTTTACACCAAATTTTCACCCCAGTCCATTTGGCCAAAACTGCCTTACTTTTATGTATGAGATAAACTCATATCTCCATTTTCCATGGGTCTCCTTTTGTCCATATGCTACCATCTGCACACCGGCTCTAGCCTCTTCAGGCCACTTCTAGAAGCCAATACTTTTGTCCCCTCTCCTTTCTCTGCTTCATTCTCTAACATTCCAGGGACCAGAAAAAAAGACAAGCCTTGAAAATTAGGAAGAAAGTTTCAGGACTTAAAGAAACCCCCTTTGGAGGCCAAGATGTGGGCTTGTGACCCTCGCTAGCTGCTAGGCTCTCAGCTGAGTCACAGACAGGTGAGGCTGTCAGATTCCTCTCTTTCAGACTAAAAAAGCTTCACTCTGTCTGGAAGGCAACATCACTGAGGTTTCTGTCTTGGCTTTGAAAAAAGGGACCCTCCTGATACCATACACTACTTCTTCCTTAAGTCTGTAAAAAACACAGTCATGGCACAGTTAAAACACGATGCTCAAAACAGGTCATGAAGAGAGTCGCCTTCCAGAGTGGCATCTCCAGCGAGATCCTTCATTGTGCCAGACTGTGGCCTTGCCAAGAAGCTGTGACCAGGTTAGTCCTACATCTAGAAATAATAGGTGGTGGGGACAGGAATCCAAGCTTGGCAAAGTCATAATCAATTATTTTGGGTTTTGATCATGAGCAAGGCAAAGCCCCATAGAGAGCACGCTGCGAATTAGGGAATAAAATGGCTCCTTCCTCAAGGAAACAGCTAGAAAGGAGAGCTACCAAGCTACATCCTAAAAGTCTTCTGGTCCTTTGAGAATAAATGAGAGTCATCAAAATCTCATTTCTCTGGAAATGAACTGTTCATTACAATTATTATGCTAGGACTGTCCATTGTATCTGTTGCTCAAAACTCACCCACGAGTTACACCCTCCAGGAAGCCTTCCATCAAGCCTTGCCACCTTGGGTTAGATGCTGCTCCTCTGCTCCCCAACACTCTTTCCTAGGACTGACTTACTTACTGTTCACCCTGTGTTATAATTGTGTGCTTCACCTCATCTGGAGGTTCAGTTCCATGAGAAAACAAGGCTTGTATCTTTTGGCTCCTAATTTCAGTACCTAGAATTGTACATTGGGCATGGTACATGTTTACTGTATATGTTTAAATGAATAAATAAGTGAATGAAAGAATCTTTGCTTTTTCTGTAATATAATCTCTCTTTCCACTGAAGAGCTAATCTTGGTGCATTCCCATAAAGCTGCAGAGGCAGGGCCTGCTGACATCGCTCTAAGACAAGACAAAAGCAGAGGCTGTACTAAGCAGAGGCCAAAGAAGCCATTGTCCACAGAGAGTCACAGAGAGTCAAGATTTCTCCTTCCCTTCCTTGAGAATGATTAAAGTAGGCTGCAACCGTATGGGTATTTTCTCATCTTCCCATTGGGCCAGACAGATCCTGGACAAGTATATGACATACGACTTTGGAACCATTTCCCCTTTTTGTTACTGGGGTGCAAATGACGCAGGCCTGTGCTGTGTGGTAGCCTGGTCTGCAAAGCCTGGATGGAGGAAAATGATGTTCTGGGCTCTAGGCTCCAAGGACAACATGAGCTGGTCTTTAGCACAGGATGAGACCTCAGTCCTGTGGCAATGCACCCAGGAATTCAAGCTCTACACTGTGAAGTTACCATATACTTTTCCCTAATTCAATATTCAGTAAAGAAAAAAATAAACAAATAATGGCTGACATTTTCCATTGAGGACTCCCAGTAAAACCAGAAATACTTTGTGCTGCTGGGCAGGGGTAAGATGAGCCGCTGAACTGTAATGGGTCCTTAAACAGGCCGCGCAGCCACAGGAAAAGCCATTTGGAAGGTATATTTTTATTAGTGTTTCTTTTAAAGACTTGAAAGATTTTAAAAGAACCACATGAATTCTGTTTTTAACTTGCATAAAAGCTGCAGTTAATTTTTATGAGAGATTTCAAATCCCTGAAAAACAGGTTTGCTAAAATCTCTGACAAGACTTGAACTGCAAAGTTAGGGAGACCGCAGAAGAAAATCAAGATCTGGATTTCTTTTGTACATTTTCCCTGAAAAATTGGGTCACTTTTTGGGCAAATTATATTTAAGGGACGGCAACGCATGCTTAACGACCAAACTCCAATCTTCTCATGCAAAATGCCAACCACGAATGACTTTCGACTGACCTTTAATGAGAAGGTGCAAACCATCAAGGTAGTTACTTTCCGATTAAGAGTTTTCTTGGTTTCTGATACGTGATGTGGAAAGAATACGTCATAAAACACACCATAAATTCATGTCCTCCTCCCTCATTCCGAAAAGGTTTCACCCAATTGAGATTTTATTTATATTCCTCACAAGGCATGAGATGGCCAACTGGAGTCTCTTGTCATGCATCTGCCAGAGTCCTGACTTGATCTGTGTCTATACATGAAGGTCAATTAAAGCAAACACATTAAAAAAATTGTTTTTTCTAATTTAGCCACTTTACTGATTTGTCTCCTTAGAATCAATTAGTTATTTAACTAATGCTAATTTCCCTGCAATGATCTCTGGTTCGACTGAAGTTACTGGGGTAATCAAATGATCCTCCTGACAGGGTAGGGTATAGAAACATATTATAAAAGGACTAGCACAGGAACTAAAGGCAGATTTTTTTCTGTCTCTCACCATTTCCTTGGTGTGAACCCAAAAGAGTGGAAGGCCAAACTGTGGAATCCTGGCTCCTTCTGAAGAGCCATTTCAGTATTTATAATATCTCTGCATGTCCTTCACAGCACCAGAAGAAACAGTGGTTCCGGAGGCCAGGGCTAGCAGACCGCAATAGTTGAAGAGGTTAATGAGGGCTCAGAGCTAGGACACTGTGTCTATGTCACAGCCCTAGACCCCGGCAGCAGGTTATCAGGAAATGAAATGCCCAGGACTTGGGTCCAGTCAGTTGAGGCTCAGATTTCCCTCTATCATCTCCAGATCCTTTCATCCTCCATCTACTTCTTCATGCTTTTGCCCAACTTCTCCACCCTGGAAGACCAAGCCTCAAAACAAGCTATATCTGGAAACCATTTAGCTTGTGGCCAGGATATGGAATATTTTAAACACTCTAACCTGCAACAACAGTGATCAGTGGTTTTATTTTATGTCCACACTGAAGTGTGAGGACCAAATGTAAATACATTTTTAATCACATTATTCCCAGAATGGCAGGAAAATATATTTTAGGATTTGGGAAGAAGGGGTCATTGTAAGGGTCTCAGAGGAATCAAGGTTGGGAGCAGGAAGTTAAGGTTGATCCAAATAAAGGATTGCACTAGGTTCTGCTAGACTGACCACATATTCTGTGGATGGACATGTCTGGGAAAGCAGACAGCTTACTCCATAGCTAGCCAAAGGAGAGGGAATTAAGCCATTATGGAAAGTACAAAACTTTTCCTCCTTGCAGCTTGACTAGAAGGAGTGACCATGCGAAATTTGCCATACATTACATAGCCTCCCTTTCCTGGATTTATAAAATCCATTCACACATTTTCTCAGCTGTTTCCCTTGACAACAACTGATTCTATTAGATCCTGGAATCCTAAAATGTCTGATACAATCCATTACCGATGCTTTTCATTTGACAGATGGAAGACCTAAGGTCGAGAGAAAGTGAATTCTCCCAGATTATTATAGTTTTCTGCTCCTCTAAGGGTGTAACAGCCCCCAAAAAACAATAATCTTTGTGACTTAGGGCAGGGAGGCCAGGATAACGTAGTGTGTTTGGATCCTGACCAACTGTGTGATCTGAAGCAATGTCACTCATTTCCCTGAACTTCAATTTCCTAATCTAACACCTGCAATATTAATAGCACCTACCTCAGAGGGTGATTACAAGAATTAAATAAGAAAATGAATTAAAAGCATTAAGTTTGGGGCACCTGGGTGGCTCAGTTGGTTAAGCGACTGCCTTCGGCTCAGGTCATGATTCCAGAGACTCGGGATCGAGCCCCACATCGGGCTCTCTGCTCAGCAGGAAGCCTGCTTCTCCCTCTCTCACTCCCCCTGCTTGTGTTCCCTCTCTCACTGTGTTTCTCTCTGTCAAATAAATAAAATTTTTATATATATAAAAAAAAAAATGCCAGGGGCGCCTAGGTGGCTCAATTGGTTGAGCAACTGCCTTCAGCTCAGGTCATGATCCCGGAGACCCAGGATCAAGACCCACATCTGGCTCCCTGCTCGGCAGGAGGCCTGCTTCTCCCCCTCTCATTCCCCCTGCTTATGTTCCCTCTCTAGCTGTATTTCTGTCTGTCAAATAAATAAATAAAATCTTTAAAAAAAATAGCATTAAGTTCAGTGCCTGGTACCTAGGAGGTATCAACAAATGTATCAATAATTATTACTGTAGTTATTACCTCTGCTGATAGCATAATAACTTATGGAATCATGAAGTTGAGTCACTGTTAATAATCATATTATTACAACAATAAAACTAGAATTTGAGTATGAGCCTGGGCACTTTAGTAATTCCTTTAAGTACAGTATCTAATTCCAATCCTCCCAATTCTATAGATAAGGAAACTGTTCCTTAAAGGAGCTTAAAAATTGGCTCAAAATCTGGTAATAATGCTCCTAGGATATGAACCTGGTTATCTCAGACTCCAGAATGCACACGGTTATTCTGAAGCAAGACATTACTCATCTCTAGATTAAGGCGAAATAAAGAAAAGGAAAATGTTTAATTTTATGGTGAGGTCCTTTACTCTCTTCCCCACTAAGGAAGGTGAAAGGCTGTCCTTTCAAGCCAAATGGGCTGGTATCAATCATTTTACGTAACTGTGTCAGACTTTTATAATGAATGTTTTGGCTAAGTATAAGGTCACTCAATGTCAGTTCGATACCCTTTAACAGGGAGCTAAAAGTCAATCTTGCCATCTTGAGATGGCAAGATTGACTTTTAGCTTATCTCCAATGTACACTAAAATTGCATGGTTTTCTATTGATTGAGCATTTGAGATACAAAAGCTTAAGAACTGGCCACTATTTATTTGATATGTCCCTGTATCCATTGAACTTGGAGCACTGTTATCAGCTGTTTTAATGTGTCTTGGAGCTTCCCAAATCTATCCTTTCTTAATCATGTGGAAAATGTCATTTGTTTGGAAAAAAGGGTAATAAATTGAGGACTACTCTTTTCCACATGTGGATATTCAGAGATGTTATTTAAGCAAGCTGTTAACCAGGTCAACTTCAACTACCTGATCCTTACAGATGATGTGGGAGATGGGGTATGGGTGAGGCAAGCTTCTTAGAGGTGCTCGAAGTCCTCTCAAAAGGTTGCATCTTCAGTCAAAAGGCCCACACGTTACAAAATATTGGAAGGAGGGTGCCTTAAATTGTGAAATCTGTGAAGGATCTCATTTTTCTGAAACTCCCTGACATCTGAACCCTCATGCTGCTGGAAGGGTTCCAAGAGCACCATAAAATTAGGGCTGGCCCTGTGTGAACTGAGTCCAGATCATTTCAAAGTGACTCAAGGCTGGGAAATAAATATTGAACCTAGTTAAATGTTGCCTGAGATTATGCTTGGCACTGGATGTCCAGTCACTGATTTACTCTTTGGTTACAGGGGTTATTTTGAGCTCCAGTGGATATGCCCGGGGAGATTCATTCAATGGCTGCTATTATTTGCAAGCACAGTTGCATTTCTGACACATTTAGCAGAATATAATGTAAAGATTTATGGAATGGTATTGGGTGGGTTCAGAATACACAAAAATCTTTGGTTTCAGGCTACTTTGCATTCAGCTTTCCCACTCCTTCTCTCCTGTTACTTATTTTTCCTGAATAAACTTTCTTCCTTTCTTTTCTTTTCTTCATTTGTACATTCATTCTTTGTTTCTGCCTTTCTCTTTCTCTTTGTTTCTTACTTTCCTTCTTTATATATTATCTCATAAATTACGAACAGTAAGAAGTCAGAATCAAAAAAGTCAAAAGAAGGGTTGTAATAATCTGTGTAGCTCCCCCTGCCCCTTCAGACTGTCAAAAAATGTGGGGGGTTTGGAAAGGAAATGTTTTAAATGGCCAGTTACGTGTTTAATAAATAGACTTTGAAGCAAAGGTGCAGCCACACACCTGCTGAGTTGGCCTGTGGCATTTTCAGATTGGAACTGATGTCAGCTTTGGTACGTCAGGATCACAGATGGAAGTCAAACGCAGTCCCAGCCCTCTGCCTCTCTTTCCTTTAGCAAGAGAAGGACACTCCCCAGAGCTGAGTTTGATCTTGCTGTGTGATCTGAGGTTCTGGCCGCTGTCTCCAGTCCCAGGCCTTGAGGCACTGGAGAAGCTTTCCACTAAGAGCCGCTTTTGGAGTGAGACAGACCCACGTGGGACTCCTGATCTATACTACATTAACTGACTTAGGACGACTGACCGAAAACTCTCTAAGCTCAGTTTCCTTATCTCTAAAATGAGGATGCTCAGAGTTCCTGCTTCACAGGGCTCTTGTGAAGGTTTAATGGGTTAATGCATGTAAAGTGCTCAGTTTAGCACCTGGCAGGCAGTAAACAGTAAGTGGTAGAAATTATAATAATTCTCCAAATGTCAACCACCCCTCTTTCTAAAAGGGCTGCAGACTCTCAGCACAGATTTAACCACAGCCCTCAGCCCCTAGGGACTTTGGGCAACTGATGAGGCAGCTCAAAGACCTGGCAGGGGTGGGATCTGGGGGGCAGAGCACGGAGTCCACCACGGCAGTCAGGCAGGAACACACACCTACTCCTTGGATGACACAGGATATTCTCTGGCTAGGGCCAGTTTCTACATCAGCCGCAGCAAGGTGCAGGCCCAGCCCAGGACAATTTAAACCACAGGTCTTTTCAACATGCTTATCTTTTGGGAAAAAAAGTTAGACTCAAGACAACAGAGTATAGATTAAATCCTGTTAGGAGAAAAATCAATACGGAGTATCTGTTCAATAAAGCTCCAGACTTGGACTGTCTTCATGCAAGAACTATTTGATCCAACGTAAGTGCACAAGCCACCCTTTGTCTGTGTGCAGGATTTTCTAGTTCCCGATGCACCTCCCAGTACCTTACCTTAACTCAAGCTTTCCCAAAGGTGGAGACTTTCCCACAGCAAGATGCTGATGCTCTGAGTCGTAAGTCAAGTCACTCAGCTAATACTTCGGTGAGTTCTTTCTTGATCCCCGGTCTCCTAGCACTAGGCCCACTCAGTTTGTTCTCTGTACCCCAACCCCTACCACACTCTCCACCTGGCGCTTGTTAGATCACAAGTAGGCAGAGAGTCAGGCAGAGAGAGAGGAGGAAGCAGGCTCCCCGCTGAGCAGAGAGCTGGACGCAGGCCTGGATCCCAGGACCCTGAGATCATGACCTGAACCAAAGGCAGAGGCTTTAACCCACTGAGGCAACCAGGCACCCGAGAAGTCTCTAGTTTTTAAAATCTAGTCATGACTCTGTGCCAGATGTGAAAGGACTTTGTGGAAAGAAACAGAGTCCAAGAATTTCTGGAGGGCCCTTCACTGGTGAGCTTGAGGAACCGGCCTGGAGATGAGGGGTGATTAACTTCGTGAGCCAGGTAAATAAAAATACTGTAGTAATTTTACCGATAGCATGTCCCATAGACCTCAGACATAAAATAGTAGTCTCACCAAAGGTACAAATGAATGGGGATTTTACAGAGGTAGATTAGCTCCTGTTTTACCAGCCACAATAAATTATCTCTACCATTCCAAACACAATACTTACTGAATCCCTGTGTCTTGTTTCCCCTATGCTAAGTGGGGAAGAAACACCTGAGCTGGTCCAAACTGCAGTCCTACAAAGACAGACAAAATGGATCCAGGGATGTTTGTTCCCACTCCCCTTTCCCACCACCTGGAAAATGAAGACTACCAGAGATTAATGACTTTTGGTAACCATGTATGGACTATTCACCAGAGAAACCATGATTTAAACAATAGCTATGAAATGGTTATTTCAATATGTCTCACAGAGCCCTGTCCCAACCAGACCTGAAGCCGTGGAGGTAGATGGTAGACATTCAGGGTGAGCTAGAGCCTCCACACACAGTTTCCAAAGAAGCCCGACTCACTGACTCTGTCACTGTAAGGAGCAAGGGAGACCACCTTTTTTAGGGTATGTTCCAAAAATGGTTTTCTTTCCTCATTTTCTTTCCTCATTTTTAGCCCAGAATAAAAGAGGTTCTCTCCCATGCAGAAAATACACCCCGGCCCTCCTCTTGGTGAGGAAATGCTCAACAAACTCCCTCCCTGGGCTAACTTAACTGATGGAGCTCTCTGTAAGCAGCCACTGGACTACAGCTGAGGCCAACCGGAGCGTGCTCAATGACGTCCACAAGATCCCAGTATTTGATTTCATTAATGTCTGTAGACAAATCAGCTGGGCACTGGCTGGCAGTGTTAACTTGCCACGGTGGGACAGATTAGGAAGCTGCTACGAGTCCAAAGGCCACCCAGGGAGTGTCCCTGGCTTCTGCCAACAGTAAGATTCCCGTGGCTGCTCTGGAATGACCCCACCAGCACAGAGGGAGGCCTCTGCTGGCAAACCATCCATTTTTTTTTTTTTATCCCCATTCCCCACACCCAATGCTCCACGCATTAGGTGCCCCCAGTACCCACCACCAGGCTCTCCCATCCCCTCCCCCCCGCCCCCCAAGTCCCTCAGTTTGTTTCTGTGTCCAAAGTATCTGTTGTTTCATTTTTCTCCCTGGATTACCCTACTTCCCATTTACTTTCCTTC
>PITA01011885.1:0-64530 GCA_004023965.1 Spilogale gracilis
TAATCATGGATGATTGCTTAGGGAATAAGAGAGATGGATTTGATCCAATATCACTTCAATTTCAAATCTGAAACTTCACTTTTTCCACTATACCATACTGCCTCATTGAGAAAATCTTACAAAAATTTTTGTCTTAACATCTGCAGGTGTTTTTAGAAGAGAGGGAACTGGCATGTTGTCTTTCATCTACCACCAACAACTTGTTGACAAAACTCTCAAGCTATCTCCTAGCAGAAAGAATGACCCTCTATAAATAGAATTCAGGGTAGATACATTTTGATGTGAGAAAAGCATGTTAAAGAAGATTTAAATAGGCATCTTCCCAGAGTAACAGGGAAATGAGTTTATAGCTCAGCACCCTAAATGACCAAAAAGTAAGGTGATGACACTCAATGACCAGAATAGAGAACCAGAAGCCAAAAGAAGGAACTAATAGAATAGGGCAGGGAAAGGATGGGTGCTGAAAACAAGATTTCTTAATTTACAAGACGGAAGGGTCAATTTCCCAGTTCTTCCCTTTTCCCATCTCTGGCTCTGATTATAGGGATGGTACTATTAGTGCAAAAAGACAAAGTAGGAGAGGATAAGAGAAATAGGACAGATAATACCAGCTTTTAAAGTTACCTAATGATGGATGAGGGCATCTTAAATGCAAGTCAAGCCAGAGATGTACTTTTAAAAACTAAAATCATGCCCAGCTTGATAAAGGAATATGGGATAAGGAATGCAAGCATCCTTAGGCATCAAAAAGTAAGATGACTTGGTGGTCATTGGTACTTTCAGATTTGAATTCACTGATGGGAAAAAAAAAAAACAAAAAGGAAATGGGAATAGCAGTCAGGTGTAAAAGTAGGAATGAGTCTAAGAGAAATATTCTCACTTCGGATCCAAGGATCACCATAATGAGCCATCTAGGCATGACTTGGTAAGGTCTTTAGCTGAAGTACTTACTGAAAAGGGAGTTCTCAGCCTCTCTCCCTCTGCTTACAGAATACATCTTTAAGGCAGAACATTTCCACCTTAGGTGGGTAGAGAACCTTAAATGTGCAGCCTTCTTGGATATGAACTTAGGAATATGCCCATTGTCACTTTCAGGGTGTAGCCTTCCTATTTTTGTAAAAATCATGTTTCTCTCTTTCACTGCTTCTCTCAGACTACGCAATCTGCATTAATAAAAGTCCTATATATAGTGACAGATGTTAGCTAGACTTAGTATAGTAACCATTTCAGAATACATACAAATATCAAATGATTATGTTATACCAAAAAATGTCCTTTTAACTATAGGAAATAAAGTTCACTGACTGGCTTCAGCGGATGCTATGAACCCAGCCTGTTGCCCTTGGATTCCTTTGTCCTTTTCTGTTGCCTTTGCACTGGTTTTGCTGTAGTGTTGCTTTCTGTGGCCTTACCAATGACTTTTCTTTTGGGGAGCCCCTCAGGCTGTTGAGATGCACACCCAGGAAACTGGACATGCATAGGAGTTTGCATTTTCCCCAGGGCAGTCCTAACCCAGTGACAGATGGTGTAGGATAGTGAGAGTCCATCTTTCTGATCTCTGGTCAAGGAAGCCCTACTTTCCATAAACTTGGCCTAAAGTCACACCTTAGTCTCCTCTTCTCTTATAGTGTTTTTCCCCCCACTTCCTTCCAACTTCTCCTGGGAGTACTTCCTTAATAAATTACTTGCACATGAATTCTCATCTCAGAGTTAGCCTCTAGGAAACCTGACCTAAGACACTAGCCGAATAAAATCTGGCTTCCATGTTTTGAGTAAGACTGCAAAGAAGGCAATCACAGACATAGAAAAAGGGCCCAACACAGTCTTGAGAACCAATTCAAGAGCATCTAGGTCTTAGTCAGTGCTTCTCTCCTCAGCATATGTCCCTGTCGCTTACACATAGTAGTCTGGTATCTTTTGTGGGTCTTTCTTGGCATCTAGCCATCCCATTCCCCTCACTGCAGAAAGCCTTCCCCAACTTCAGACAGCCATGTTCAAGGACGCTCAAGTTAGAAGTAGAAGACTGGTCACCCAGGTGTACACTTTCAGGTGAGGTGCACACACAAACCCACACACACATAAACACACACACCCTGTTAAGTTAAGGTGCACATGTGAATGAAGGTGAGGCAGAGAAGAAAAAAGTTGTTTATGAAATACAGATATATTGGTATATTACTGTAAATAATTTTAAAAGATTTATTTCTTTATTTTAGAGAGACAACAAGCAACAATGAGGTGGGGGGAAGAGCAGTCGGAGAGAATCTTCAAGCAGACTCCCTACTGAGCATGGAGCCTGCCTCAGGACTGGATCCCATGACCCAAGAGATCACAACCTGAGCCAAAACCAAGAGCCGATGCCCAACCCAATAAGCCACCCCGGCAGCATGACTGCAAATATTTTTTACTTGAAAATATGCTAGTAATTATATGCTACCAAAATCTGTATGAGTAAAGAACAATTTAGACATGCCAACTTAAAACTTTTTGTAGCCTTTCACACAGGTATAACTTCTTAGAATGGATGCCTAAGAAATAATCCATCTTGCCCTAAAGAAGTATGTGTGAGGCAGGGGAGAGAGAAAGAGGTAAAATGAATTGTGGCCTTTTCTTTCCACCTTACTACAGCATGAGTGAGTATTTATATTTCTTGGATCTGCCTTAAACTTCACAGTACAGATAATCATTGAGACCATTCAGACCCTTTCTCCCAATCCTTCCCATTTCTCTCTGTCAGAAGATGTAACCATTAGTCACATGAACCCTATGGCCATGGTTCTCAAACATTTTAGCCCCATATAACCCCATAACCCAACATACCACCACACCGGCTCATACATACTAAACACAAACACAATCAAAACAAACATTTTGAGAAATATTTGTTCTTCTTATCTGTAATGCACTCTATTTTTCAATATTTTCTCTTATAAATGAATCTATTTCATTTTTAAATGCTAGCAGCAACCAACTAAATTGATTTCAGAGCCCATTAGTGGGTTACAACCAGTGCCTTGGGACATTAAGGACTTGCATCTAAATGCTAATATTACTAGAGAAGTTGCCCCTATAAGCTATTATCACGCACTAACACCTTGTTGTACATCAGCTCATTATTCATTTAACAAATGTGTTTTGAGCACCTGATTCATTTGGGGCATTTTGCTGGAAGCCAGGAAGTATACAAGGGAAGCAGCCACCCTCACCTTTAAAAGTTTAATATCAGGGTCCTTAGTTGTAAGCAATAGGAACCTATCTGGCTGATGTTCCTATATATAGGAACTATATATATAAACACACACACACACACATATAAGCCTATATATAATAACAGGAACTATATATAATATATAGAATATAGTTATAAATATAACTATAAAGAGTTTCATGTTTGATAGATGATAGATAGATAGATAGATAGATAGATAGATAGATAGATAGATAATAGATAGATAACTGTCTTTCCCAGGTCTATCAGAAGAGACAGAGAACCAGGTAGAGAGTTGCATGGACAAAGTCACAAGCACAGGCACATTCTCAAAGTGGTCCACAACTGCCTGTGCTGGCATTTCAAGCTCTGAGCCAGGACTCTGAGCCAGCCCAGGACTCATGGTCATTGTTGTCCTGGGAGAGTTCAGGTATTAAACAGTGGCTCTCCCTGGTCCTAGGTGGAGTCTCTCATCCCTGTTTTTCTTAAATACCAGTCCTTGAATTAAAGTCTGCAATGATTACACCCGTTTGAACTTGCAGGGTGACTAAGAGCTTAGATTCTGGAATCAGATTCCTTGAGCTCAAATCTTGGCTCTTCCAGTTACTTACTGAGCAAATTACTCTCTCTGTGTGTGCTTCAGTTTCCTGAACTGCATCAGTTTGGTCATAGTGCTTACTTCACAAGATTGTTGAGGATTAAATGAGTTACTATGTGTCCAGTGCTTAGAAGTGATAATGTCTATTACTATGAGCAATTAGAGAAGGAAATATCTGGAGCTTTCAGATTTTATAATGGGAGACAGGCTCAGAATCCAATCAAGACTCAAAAGATGGGGAAATTTCCAAACCACATGATGGTAGGCGTAAAACAATGGCCAATGTCCATTATTTAACCTGGCAGACTAGTTTAAAAGATGAGTCAAGTGGGGCGCTTGGGTAGCTTGGTCAGTTAAGCATCTGCCTTCGGCTTGGGTCATGATCCCAGGTCCTGGGATTGAGCCCCACATCGGGCTCCCTGATCAGTGGGGAGTCTACCTCTCTGCCTCTCCTGCACCCCACTATACTCTCTTTCTTTCCCTCTCACAAATGAATAAATAAAATAATAAAATAAAATAAAATAAAATAAAAAGATGACTTAAGTGATGCTCTTGGGGGTCAGGGCCCTGAAGGAATGAAACCCAGAATGGGATGAAAGGCAAGGACTATGAAAAGGTCTGCAGCTCTGGAGGCTCTGGACTGGAGAAGCCCAGCTGCCAGCAAGCTTGAGAAGACTCCAGGTAAAAGGAAGGATAAATGCCAGAGGCTTTCTCACTTTGCAGTTTTGCCATGGACTATCCCTTGTTCCTTTCCATGGAATTCTGGAATAGCAGTCTTCAAATATTTTGGTCATATATCCCCCACAAGAATTCTATCAACTATATGTACCCCATATATGTTTAACATGTAGAATTTTTAACCATAAAATTAAATAGTTAAGGAGTTTGTGATTTCTGGCATATAATATGCATGATTTAAATTTATTTTCCTCAAAATCTAGTGTTGGATTTAGCTTTTTTTAATTTATAGAAATTGTCATTAGGGAGGAGTTGACAAAGTTCTCAGTTTCCAATCAGTTGGGGAAAATAGACTTAATTTTTGTCAGAAAAAAATATCTGGCCTGGTATTTGAATTGCAATATGTATATTCATCTGTGTTCTTTGTTTACCATCTAACTTCTGAATCTCAATTTTGCAAGAGATAGTGGAAATAAGGATCCTTAAGTTTAGAACCTGATGAAATAGTGTGCTTCTACCTTAAGACTTTTCTATTAGAAGTTCTTTTTTTTCCTCTCACACATACACAATGCTCCCTAGGAGTTGTGAAGTCTCCAATTGTCCCTTTTGGCACCTTGATGGTTAGTCCTGAACAATCTATCATGGTCAAATTTAGGGTGAGGGAAGGGAAGGAGGTTACTGTAAAAGGGGAGATGGGAAGTGAGAACCTATAGACCACAGACACACTCGTAGTGGCCCACTCAAGAAAGAATACATTTAGAAGTTAAAGAATGGAAATTTATTCGTTAAAACGATACCAGCTTACATACTCACTGGAAAATGTTCACTTACTCCCTGGAGTATGTGTGTACCAGTTTATTTTTTTTAATATTTTATTTTTTTATTCATTTGAAAGAGAGAGAATGAGAGAGAGAGAGCACAAGAGAGGGAGGGTCAGAGGGAGAAGCAGACTCCCTGCTGAGCAGGGAGCCTGATGCAGGACTTGATCCTGGGACTCCAGGATCAGGACCTGAGCTGAAAGCAGTCACTTAATCAACTGAGCCATCCATGTGCCCTGTGTCTCCCAGTTTAAAAGACACACACACACACACACACACACACACACACACACCCCTACACATATTCTGGAACAATATCTAACACATCACTCCTTAAATCATTATACATCTATTTTCCATTAGAATAGATATAATAAATGTCTATGTTTTCCATCTAGAGTTACAGCCAACCAGGGCCAATATGGTAGAGTGGGTAACACTCTCCCCACCTCCCCTGCCTTTCCCCAATAAAAGGAAAAGGATCATTTAGCAAATGGAAATAATATTTTAGATGATACATTTATTTCTACTGTCTTTGCAAGCAGAAATAACACCATCACATGCTCAACACTAAATCAATCACAGGCAAAAGGAACGGGATCACCATGAGTAACTTACACAGGCCCAGATGTATTCCTGAGCTAGGGTCAGTATGTCTGTCCTGAGATACGCACTGAAACAGATGAGATTTCCCTTTACAAGAAAGAGAAGAAAAGGACTACTGGGTTGGGGAAGAGGTAGCTAGCTGTGAAAGCTTAAATTTTTATGGGGTCCTACAATGCCTCTAGTTCCAAATTAATCCTGGCAAAATATTGCACTTGTAAAATGATATGAATATTTTATAAGGTGCTATGCCTTTTGGAGCAGTATATAATCCAAAATGAGGCAAACTTTAAGATAGTAAGGGATTTTGCCAAAGATTCTTAAAGAAGAGAGCCAAAGTCCTCCACCTACCCCAGTGGTCAGCCTCGGGGCCTCAGGAGCCAACACCAGCAAACCGTGCCTGGAGAGGTCTGGCCTCCGGGCAAAGGCCTTTCCTTTCCACATGCTCTAAGGAGCTTGTGCTGGCCACAGGTATTTAGACATTTTTAAGCTGGATTCCGGATTGTTGTCAAATTTATTAAAAAAAAAAAATCTTTTTCTTAACATGTGCGTGACTGACACAGAACTTCATGGGAAAGAAGAAACCTGCATGGCAACATTCACACATTTTCAGGGCTGGCAAAATCCTTAGGGAATTAATTCTGTGTACTGGAACTCCTGTTACTCAATTTGTCAAGGCATTTCCTGTGTGGCAAACAATGTTTTCCACTTGCAGTCATTCACTTGCTCCTTGAGTGACTGGAAACTAAAGCTCTTAGTTAGACTTAAAGCTAAATAAGTGAGGGAGGGAGGGAAGGAGGAAAGGAAGGGAAGGAAGGGGGAGGAGAGTGGGAAGGAAGGAAGGAAGGAAGGAAGGAAGGAAGGAAGGAAGGAAAGGAAGGGAGGGAGGGAGGGAGGGAGGGAGGAAAGCCTATTAAATGCAAAGCACCTAACCAAATTCCTTTGAACTAAGCAAGTTTGGCCTTCCTCCCAAAAGGGGCAGATTATTTTTGCTTTTTCCTCTTCCTTCAGTTCCCTTCAATTTGTCTCAGGCAGTTGTCCAGCAACTGTAAAACTGCATGAAATGACTAAAAGTGATTAAAGCTGAGACATGACAAACTGCTGGGGAGATTCACTTTGGGTGAGAAATGTTGAAAACCTGAATAGTTCTGCAGGTCTCAGGAGCATAGAGAGGCAAGAGCAAGGCCTTATGCAGGACTCTAATCTAGCAAGACCATTGAGGAGTATGAAACAGAGGGGAAATAAAATATAAGACAACCAATTCATACTAGACCATTTAATACACAGCTCAAGATTTCTCTTTCAATGTTAGGCTTCCATAAAGACAAATGGCAAATTTTACTCTGTTACTACTTCAATTGAGAAGAAATGGAGCTCCCCCACACCCCTAATGATATAATGATTCCCTTACAAGTGGTAGATTTACTTTAATCTATAACCCCTCTTCCAACAACACCAAATATTATTGAAGATGTGTTTTTAGAGATTTTCTGATTTTTTTTTTACATTTTACTATGAAGAGTTTTATATAAAGAACTACTGAAGGGTTCCCTAGAGTTGATCTTCTGTCTAAAGTATAAACCTTTATACTCTACAAAAGAAGCGGTGGTGCCCCGTACAAATGGCATGGTGACTGGAAGACCATTATGGAAAGAGCTTAAGGATCCTCAGTAAGCTACTTGTTCACTGTCAACACAGTAGTCATTTCCCACTCTTGCTTGTAAAGGGAACTCTAATCTGTTTCAGGATCATGCTCAGGGCAATACCCTGACCCTAAGTCTACGTAGGTCTACCTAAGTCACTCATGGCAATTCCCTTCCTCTTGCTGTGATTGGTTCAGTCTTGAGCATATGACACAGCTCTGACCCCCTGTCAAGACAGGAAGCCACTGAGAGCTCCCAGGAAAGGTTTCCTCATGGAAAAATCATGTCACAAGAAAGATGCAATCCATCTGTTCTTCTGGATATTGTTGTGACTGGACATGACAGCCAGTATTTGTGCAGTCATTTGGCAACTATGTGGGAAAGTAACCTGAACACAAAGCCAAGTCAATGAGCATGGCAGAACAGAAGACAGAAAGAACTTGGATCCTTGATGATGGCACTCATCTGCTAAAGTAAATCATCTAGGCACTGCCCTGTTTTGCCGCTTCTCATGTCCTTGTTATTTAAACCTTCTGTGCTAGCTTTAACTTATGCCCACAATTCTTTCATTCTTCTCCGTATAGGAGGTGAAGCCCAAATCTCTCCTGAGTGTGAGCTAGACTCACACCTAACAAATAGAATAAAGCAGACGTGACACTATACAACCCCAGAGACCTGATCTTAAAAGGCACAGTGGTTTCTTCTTCCCTCTCTGTCCCAAACTACTCATGGTGGGTAAAGTTAGCTATCACACCAAGGGGACATACAAGCAGCCTAAGACAAAGTACACTTGAAGAGGAACATAGGTCACCAGCCAACAGAATGGGTGGTTGAGCCATCTTGGAAGTAGAACTTCCGACCCCAATCAGACCTTGAGATTTGTGGTCTCTGCCTCCCTCCTGACTCCAACTTCATAAGAGACTCTGAGCCAGAACAATCCAGCTAAGTCATCCCTGATTTCCAAACTCACAGAAAACTGTGAGACACTTGTCATTTTAACCTACTACATATTGTTACACATATGTAGTGTTACACAATTACGAAATTGTTACACAAAGATAGAAAACAGAGAAACTTTTTTAAGATTCAGTCTAACATTTTCATTAGATGCAGTAAGTAATAAAATGTTCTAAAAGCCTACATTCTAGAACCAGAGAGTTATAGGGTCCTTTGGTTCATTTTCCTTCTTAAAAAGACTGCATAATGCGGGGCGGCGCCTGGGTGGCTCAGTTGGTTGAGCAACTGCCTTTGGCTCAGGTCCTGATCCTGGAGACCCGGGATCGAGTCCCACATCGGGCTCTCTGCTCGGCAAGAAGCCTGCTTCTCCCTCTGTCACTCCCCCTGCTTGTGTTTCCTCTCTGGCTGTGTTTCTCTCTGTCAAAATAATAAAATCTTTAAAAAAAAAAAAAAAAAGACTGTATAATGCTATCTGAGCTAAACAGACATCTTTTTCCTAAAGCCTTCCAAAAATGGAGGTAACATTTGCTCCACGGCCTTACTTTCACAACCATCTGCTGAGAGGCTAAAATCCCTCTGGTCATGATTAAACAATTGCAACTCATTGTATGCTTAGAATCGAGTAGTTTTCCCAAACTCTCTTATAGAAAAAGTAGCCTGCATAATGTTAACAGATATCCTACCAAAAAAGGAAAGGGGGAGGTAGAGATTCAAAATATACACACAGCATATTAAAGACTCAGGGGAAGGATGCCTGGGTGGCTCAGTGGGTTAAAACCTCTGCCTTCTGCTCACCTCCTGATCTGAGGGTCCTGGGATCAAGGCCCACATTGGGCTCTCTGCTCAGCAGGGAGCCTGCTTCCTCCTCTCTCTCTCTGCCTGCTTCTCTGCCTACTTGTGAGCTCTCACTGTTAAATAAATAAAAATCTAAAAAAAAAAGAAAAAAAAAAGACTCTGGGGAAGTCTTTCAGCAAAGAAATCTGCTTTACTTTTGTTTAACCCAGAGTTTTTCAAATTTAAATGACTAGAGACTGTCCCCTCCGTGGTCCTTCCCCCCAACAAAAAGACCTATATTTCTTGGGACATCAGTATTCTTCAGAACCCAGGGAAACACGAGTGTGGATGAGAACGAGCACATCACAATACACTGAATGAATGTATTAACATGAATGATCAAAATAATCCAGCACTATACTCAAAATATCATAGCCATCCTACAGAGACACAGTCACACCCACTATCTGAGTAATCCAAAGTATCTAAGTTTAGACTTGGATTTCAAGTCAGAAATGGTACAAGTCAAGAATTACCAATGTGCAATCAGTAGCAAAATAGGACTCATGCACATTTACTAAAAGATGAGTGCTTTCCTCCAGAAGGATTAGTTTCTTCTTTCCCATTAAACAAAAAAAAAAAACCTGTCCCCCCACTTTTAAAATTTTTGTTTTAATATTTTAGGTGAATGTTTCCTCTCACATATTGGTATAAGGGAAAAAAGCCTTTTACAGGGAAATCTGAAATCTCACTATCTGGTCTGTAAGACTCCAAATTAACATAAATGTCAAATAATTCCCCCAGGATGCAGCCAATACAGCCAAGGAAGCCAAACCCTCTTTACTGGCAGTGCCAGGCTCTGGATTCTACTCTTCTATTAAGCCCCACAATCAAGCAAAGGAAACCCCACACTCCTAACTAAGTAGGATGATCACATGGCAGTCGGCCCCAACCAGACAATGTCATGGAAGGTAGATGGCTCTGTCCTGGGACTGGGCCAAACCTGACAGGCCCAGAATACCCCCTCACTTCTTAGTATTGTAACATTTTTGCCTCTTCAAATCAAACCACCAGCCGTTTAAGAGTTTAGCAGAAATAGAATTTATGGAAAGAAATATATATGCAAGTGGGTATGTGAGGAACCCCACCTTCCCCCTCCATCCCCATGGCTCTATCTTTGATTCCTGCTGCTTTACTATGCCCACTGGAAGCGAGACTGCTTTTTTAACTCTGATTCAAGTGAGGACATGAATGCTTTTTCTTAGTTCCCTTAGTATAAATGAGATAGGCTATCATTTAGGAAAGTATCTGGTATCTAGGAAGGGATCCCCCAAAGAAAATAAATGGTGTAATTGTGGAACAACTTTTGAGTTTCAAAAGGATGGGATTCTGATGCTACAGCTATGCACTGGCCCAAACAGTTGATAAATCTGTTTAGACTCCTTCCTGGTTTCTTCTGTTAGCTATCCCCTTACGTGGTTAGTCCGTTACCTATAAACCTTCATTGAGAGAGTGTATTGCCATCTGGGTCAGGGAAAAATGACTTCATTCTTACCTACAGCCATTACGCCCTACTGTCCAAGTTCCATATTTTCTCTTATAAGAGAGATTCTCATCCACAGCTTCCCTAACTTCCCATATCCAATGGATCTGCAAATCCATGAAAGATACTGCTCAGTCCCAGAATTTTTAAGAGTTTAAGGATATCTGCACCATTCCTGTACCTTTGCTTGAGGGAAAAAGACATTGCATAATAGACTGCATTCATAATAGCTCACAGCTACTAATCTAGAAGCTAGGGAAGACTTATATGGTCTCCAAAACCAGAGAGAGTCCAAGACAGGAGTCACACAGGACCCAAAAAGACCTTAGCTGCCTTAGCCGATCTTCCCCCTCAAGCCAGACATGAGTGGTTCCAAGACTTTTCCTTGACTCTCATGTGAAAAAAGCTGTGCCTTCAGTTCTAGGATGGGAACCAGCCCACACTGCCTACTACCTTAGGCAGTGAGCTGCTTAGTATCTCATTTATGTGAAACCCAATAGAGGTTTATCCCAGGTGGGGCACTGTGCGAGTCAGTGCAGGTGGCTGAGCAACCTGGAGACAGTTAGACAGCCTTGGAAGAACAGAGAACCTCCCAGAAGAATAAGCAACATCCCCCGGATGAGGGAGGCAATAACTTTAGCCGGACTTACCTACGCAACTTTGAGAGGCTGGAGAATAGATCACCCACACGACCAGATGCTGCTTTGCCTGTGGGAGTTACTGTCCTCGAAGAACACATTCTGGATGGAGATTCAAAGCATGGTGAGGAGGTGGGTAGGAGGAGCATAAGAGGGCCACCTAGAAAAGAAAGAGTTCTTACGTAGGATTTTTTTGGAGGGGAGTTGTTTTAGTAATAGTTTTTCTAGAAGATAAACATAGATGTACAGCATTTTTTTTCAAACTAACCAATAATTTCCTAATATTCCCCCCCTTTCCCTTGCCTATCTGACACTCAGAGCTGCCAGGCTGTGCTCACAACCACATAGGAGGATGGTGAGAGCAGAAAGCAGAGATAAGAAAATATTATTCCAGCCAATCCCCAAACACAAAAAAAGAGAAACTGTTTATCAAGTATAGGAAATAGGACCTTAGACAACACCCAGAGATCTCCATACCCCAGTATGGTTTGAGCTTAGTAGAAAACACGAAGGGACCTAGAAATCCAGGAGCAAAGGAACAAGACCACCTCAACATTGACCCACAGAGGCTACGGACTGAGATCCTGAGGGGAGGATGGGCAATCCCAGCAGGGGAAGATTCTGCCCAGACAAAGACAGCCTCACCTCCTTCTATACTGTCATTCTTATTACATATGTACTTTGAAATGTAGCTGTAAATCTTGGGGATTGAGGGAATAAGAAAAGTTTAAGTTTCTGACATCTCAAGGAAATAAAATAAAAATTAATTGAAATATGGGGGAAAATAAGCTCATGCCTGACTTGAGGTAAGATTATTCCTGCAATGATTACATTAAATATAGACTACAATTGTACTGTCCATCCGATTTTCAAAAATGTAAAATGTACATCTTAGAACAAGAGAATATACTTCCCTTTCTATCATTTTAATGGTATGTTCCAGGCACATGTGAATAAGAGTATTAGTTTCTTGAAGCTGCCATAAAAAAGGACCTCCAACTGGGTGACTAGTTCTAGAGGCTAGAAGTTAGAAATTAAGGAGTCAGCACGGCCATGCTCTCCCTGAAGGCTCCAGGAAAGAATCCTTACTTGCCTTTTCCTAGTTTCTGGAGTTTGCTGGCAATCCTTGAATCCCCATTGCTCATGAACACATCACCCCAATCTCTGCCTCATCGTCTTCCACACTCTTCTCTCTGTGCCTCTTCTCATAAAGACACCAGTCATACTAGATTAAGGAGCGTGACTGACCGTCTTAACTAATTATATCTACAATTACCCTATTTCCAAATAAAGTCACATTCTGAGATTCTGGGGAGGACATGAATTTGGGGCCACTGTTTGACAATAGCCATCACCATGCTGTCTTCACAGCTGTGTCCCCAGTGCACAACTCTATATCCCCTTAATTCCATGCAGAGACAGCAGAGACCACAGGACAACTTTTGATGATTTTTCTACTCAAAGTGCATTTAAAAAGTCACTAACATATAGCAAAGAAAGTAAATTACAATCCCCAACTGTGGATTCTGTCAAAGTCAGCAGCTCCAGGCCCATCCAGGTGTCTCCCTGACTAACCCAAGAGCTGCTTCCATGGACAGGAACCAACTTATTCTCACCAATGGAAGTATTCTTGACTCTTTGCCCTTGGAAATTAGACTTATCTGAGGCTTCCTAAGAATGGTTTCTCCTTCCCTGTGGTCCAGGGTCATTTTCTACACTAGAACCAATTTCTTTATAAGATAACTAGCAATAGTAATGCCCCTTCAGGAGAATAGTACCTTTACCTTCAGAGGAGAATAGTCTTATGTAATTATCTTACTACCATCCATAATGTAATTACAGCAGAGCTTAGAAGTTACACTCCAGTACACTGAGGTTTTCAGTTTTAAAGGACATAAAAAATTAAGAGAACTTTATTTGGTTAACTTCACAAACCAGTGTGGCCCCTAGGAGTCCAGAGGTTCTATCTGTCTTTCTCACTGGGGTAATTCCCATAGTTAGCAGAATCCTGCATGTGGTAAGTGTGTTCAACCACAATTCAGTGAGGGGATGAATCAAAGTTGAATTGTGCAAGCCTTTTCAACGCTTCTTATGATCTCCTCCCCAGCAAAAAGTAATGATCATTCCTACTCTCCTTTCCAAATACAAAGTTCCCGTACAAAGTTCTCAACATTTACTCCCTTCTCTCCCCGCCCTCTGAAATCATCTATTACCCAGGCAACAAGTGTCCAAGTAAGGCACAGCTAGCCTACTACATACAGAGGAAAGAAACATTAACCATCCTTCCTCCAAAGAAAAGCAGCAAAATTTTAGGAGACATAGCTCTGGTTAAAGATAAAGCAACCATGGAAACTACAAAATATAACTCTTGGGTAACTGAAGGACTGTTTTCCAAACAAAGGAGTAATGTCTTTGCAGGTCTCAGATTCTATCTAGAAACGTGTAGAGGGCACTTTTCTGGCTTCTCTACTTCCATCCTTGTGCCCATCAGTCCCTTCTCCCAACCTACCATGTAGATCTCCATCTGGGTTGGTGCCAGCCTCTCACCTATACCACTTGTAGGTTCAATGCACCCACCGGTCTGGGACTCTAATTCACCTGCCTGTTTCAGATTTAGGTTAACCAAGGCTGACCTCTGACTTTTGGACTGCTTTTTGACTTCCTAGTTCTCCCTTTTGAAATTCTCCTTGTGCTCACTTTTGCACCCATTTCTGGCTACCCTGTCTTGCTCGTGTTACCTAACCTCTGCATCTATCTACCCCTCTGACTTTTGACTCCTCTCTGGCTCAGCTTTCCCTCAGGGTTTTCCCTGGCCTTGTGTCTATCCATCCCTTCTTAGATAACCAGTCACCCTGGCTGTAGGACTCTGAGTTCTCACAGTAACAGACTCTGAGAGTCTGGCCATCCTCCTAGAGGGCACCAGACTTTTGTCCCTCACTATCTGCTTCACTGGATGTTCCACTTCTTTGTTTATCCTCCTCGCCTGTGATACAAAGACCTTCACAAACAGATCCTTACATCCTTACCCAGTTCTCCTACTGAGGCACAAGAGGGTCATAATATGGGTCATCAGATTACCGAACACTATTGTCTAAGTCTTTCATAAACCCAAACTATCCAAAGCTATGCTGTGAGATACTATTGCCAGTAACTGCATCTGATTTTTGTCTTATTTTATAATAGATCATGCAGCTTTTAGTTCAATTTAAAAAATTAGTCTTAGTATCCAGACAAGTGAAATTTGACTTAAATTTTTCGAAGCTCGTTTCTTCCCTGAGAAAGAACAGTATAAAAACGTTGGTTCTATAAGAAGACGATCTTGTTGGAGTTTTAAATCTGCCGCTTACTCTCTGTATGACTTCTAGAGAAAATTATCTAACCTAGGCCTTGTTTTTTTCATGCAAAATAGGGAATGATACTATTTCTAACTTCAAATGCCTATGGTAAGGATGAAATGCCTTCAAACATGTAAAGGGCTTAGTGCAGGACTTAGAGCATCAAAAGCCTTCCAGGAATACTTGCTACCATTATTATTGTTCCTGACTAAAGACTCCGTCTACTGCAGTCTGCAGCCCGCAGATCATTCTCTCAGAACCTTTGGACAAAGCAATTAAGATGATGGCATCTCTGTAACAAATATAAAGCAGAGTCCTCACTGGGGGGAGAAAAGAGTGGAGCCCCACTGTCAAGGCCTTATAATAGTTAGAAGCAGTCTCTGTATTAGTCCTTCACTAGAGAGGCTCTGATCTTACTACCTGACTCATAATCTAACTGAGAGAAACTCACAGTTTTTTATTTTTGTCAACAGTACCTAGAAACCACCCCTCTCCTTACTACTTTTATTCCTGACAAAGAGTCCACGGACCTCAAGTCCCCCAGCACAGAATCCCACCTAGCAGACAAACCAAATTCCTCACCGAGACCCATGACTTCTCACAGCACATATTTGACACATTCGGTAGGTCAAAGAGGCAGAAACTCTGGCCTTGTCCCTTTTGGAATAATGGGGAGAATTTAAGAAGCTCTTGTTTCTTACATAGACATGAACATCATAACCAAAGTACCAATTTCCTTTTAAAGGTTTTTAAAGCAATCAGCATTTTCCTCAGATAATACAGTCAATTCTCATTATTTGTGGATTTGCCTACTTGCTGAAATTTATTTATAAGCCAAAAATCAATACCTGCAACACTTTTATGGTCATTAGTGGGCATACACAGAGCGCAAAATATTTGAGTGTCCCCAACTGCAAGTCCCCAGTTGAGATCAAACCAGGGACTGTTTTACCTTTTGTTTCAGCTTTCACATGGTAAGGAAGTATCCTTTTCACGATCTATTTAGCGTACATTTTTCAGAGTTTTGTGCTTTTTGTTGGTGATTTGGCTGTTTAAAAGGGCCTCAAGAGTAGTATCAAAATGGCTAGTGTTCCTGAGTGCAAGAAGGCTGTGATGTGCTTTACAGAGAAAATAAATACAATACATAAGCTTCTTTTCAGGCATAAATTATAGTGTTACTGGTCATGAGTTCAAAGTTACTGAATCAACAATTTATTAAATAAGGTGTCTTTATACAGAAACATACATAAAACAAGGCTAACTACTAATCAGTTGATAAAATGCTGTGACCAGCGATTTGCAGGAACCTAACTACGTATTTTCCCTCTGGGCACTTCTTCAGTATTCACTAATTCATTATATGTGGCAACTTTATAAAAACACAACTACAACGTGTACAACAAGAATATAACTGCAACAATGGAGTTGTTGGATATACTGCAACATATATCCAAGTCTGAATTCATTCATCCCAAGAATTCCCGTTACTAGCCGCTCTGCAAGCACGGTATACTAGGTTTTCATAATGGAGCTATTTCACCAAAGTAAATTTACTTGTTACACAAATTGAAAAATTGATTTAAGGCATCCAGCCTTTTGTGATAAAGCTAATATACCTCACCTGAAAGAACATTGTGAGATACAAAAAAGTGAATAAAAGATGGGGATCAGAGAAAAAATAAAACAAAAAATCAATATCGAAATACTCTTCCCTCCCTTTTCCACTTCCTGATATGGATATCACATCCTCCAGCCCCTCGGCCCACCAGGCAGCAGCCATCCTCTCTGTGCTGTCCTGAGCTGTGGCAGGCATGAGGGTCTATAGACAAGGGGATTGGAGTGTCTCTTTGTGTATCATCCCATGTTCCAGGCTCACAAGAAGAGAACTCAGGAGACCTATAGCTCCCTTTCCCTACAACATATAGAAGCCTTGGGGGGAAGAACAAAAACAGGTGTGACTTTCTCTATCACCTACCACCAGCAAGTCCATCACAGGATAAGTCCTGGCTCACAGAGAGAAAAGGTGCGTGAGCGAGTGCAAAGATTGGGAGTACTTAAGACCGTCTTTACTTTTGATACCTAATGCAGGGTGTGGAGTGGGGCTGGGGGAGAGGGTCCTGAAGACCATCTCTGGCACCAACTTCAAGTTTGCATTTCCCCAAGACCGCCCTAGGTTTAGCGCTTTGCTAGAAGACTCAGAGAACTCAGCAAGACCATTATACTTGTGGTTATAGTTTATTCTAGTGAAAGGCTATATAGGTCAACAAGTGGCCCAGGAGAAAGGTACACAGGACAGTGGTCAAAAGTTGTAGGCATGAGCTCCCAGTTGTCGTCTCCCAGTGGAGGCGTGAAGATAGTGCCCATTTCTCCTAGCAGTCACGTCTGATGATATAGAGAGCATGGAGAATTGCCAGCCAGGGAAGCTCATACATGTATACCACCATGTAAATTTATGTTTTATGAAATGAGTTTCTTTTTTGGGATAAGGAACAAATGGATCCTGCCTCAAGGTTGTTTCTGGGAAAAACCAGAATTACTATGGGATTCCAGCAACCTCTGGGTTACAAGCAAATAAATGGACATCAAACTTCCCTTTCCCAAAGCAACTGCAAAATTGTGGAGGACAAAATCACCAAAAATCATCTGGGAATTATCAGGCTTATTTTCTTGTTGTTTAATTACCTGGTTATAAACAAGAGTTTAATACCTGGAGTGAAAGCTCAAAAACCTTTTTGTACTAGTTTGCTAGGGTTCTTCTATATAACACCGCACCATAGAGTGGGTGGCTTAAACAACAGAAACTTGGGCGCCTGGGTGGCTCAGTGGGTTAAAGCCTCTGCCTTCGACTCAGGTCATGATCTCAGGGTCCTATGATCCAGGCTTGCATCCAACTCTCTGCTCAGTGGGGAGTCTGCTTCCTCCTCTCTCTCTGCCTACTCATGATCTCTCTGTCAAAAAAAAAAAGGGTGAAACAAAACACGACAAACCAGAAAAGTATCTTCTCACAATTCTGGACGCCAAAGTCCAAGATTAAGGTGTTAGCAGGGCTGGTTTCTTCTGTGGCCTCTCTCCTTTACTTGTAAATGTTAACCTTTTCCCTGTGCCTTCACATGGTCTTCCCTCTGTCTATGTCTGTGAACTTATCTCCTTTTCCCATAAGGACACTGGTCATATTGAGTTGAGGCCCACTCTAATTACCTCATTTTAAATTAATTACCTCTTTAAAGACCCAATCTCCAAATACAGTCAGCCTCTGACATACTGGGGACTGGGATTTCAACATCTGAATTTGGTTGTGGAGGATTCAGCCCATGACACTTTTTACCATTAATGAATCCAGAGCTGGTATTGAATTTTATGACAGGACATCTAGGAATGGATTTAAGCTAAAAGCCTTAGTGATCCTGTCCTGGAACATGGCATACATGTCTCAAAAGTAATTTAAGAGGTTGACCTAAGAGTATTCAACCAATGGAAAGTACATCTTTAAATTCTGTTATTGTCTACATAGATTTTATTCTACTTCATTAAATCTTCCTTCCTAAACATATTTAACTTTTACATGAACTCAATAATATATTCTCTACTGATTAAGCTCCACCACGTATGGACTCGGGATTTGACTCTTGGTATATTCATTCCAACATTTTGTAGAATAACAAAACTAATTTTTCTTTTGTTTTGTTTTCGTGATAAGAGTACCTGTTTCAGGGATCAATTCTATAAGGCATTATCATATTCTCATAAAAGTTATTTTATTAACCTAGCCTCACAAAAGACATTTTCTTTATTTCCTTATGGTAATCATCTTGGGAAAAATTGCCAGTATTTGACAGTTTTTGGTTAATGAAATTTTAATTCTGATACTTACCATAAAATGTTTAATATCATTTAATATTTTTATTGAGAATGACATCAGAGAACACTAAAATAAAAATGATTCATACTTACTTCAGTTGTGGGCATTCTGAATTTTCTCACTTAAAAAAGTCTCATGAGATTTGCATTCCCATCTGATAAGTGAGAGTCATGATCACATGTGATGGAGTCATTACTCAGATCCCTGACGCTGGTTAAAAACAGTCTCTAAAATAGGCTCTGTTGCTTTTCCTGGTGTCTTGGCTGCATTGTACTACATCTGCAACTCTGCAGGTGTCTTTTATTCATGGCAGAATAGTTTGTGCTATCAAATAGCAGCTAGAGAGCATGTTCCACTTTCTATACAGCTTTGACAACTGGTTCCCCTTTTCCATCACCATTCTGTCCCCTGGTGAATTCAATACCACATCAATAAAGCACCCTACTATTGCTCACTCTTCAGCAATAATAATAGCTAACATTTGTGACTATATACTAGGATTCAGTTATGCTTCTTTTTGTGCAATACATTCTGCTGCCTAAAACATTCTCTTCTAGCTACAACATCAAAGTTCATTTTGATTAGGAGGACTTCCAAACTGATATTTTCAGCAATGATGTCTCTGAGTTCCAAACCTGTTTCCTCAAGCCCATACTCAGATTCAGCAAGAACAAACTTCAGCTTTCAATGAGTTTGCCTCCCCTGCCATTTATCCGTTTACAGTAGTCCTTTTTGCATCGAAGTCCCAGTCATTATGTACTCAAAACTTCAGAATCACCTTCTGCTCTCCTTTCCTTCTTACTTGATTAGTCAGCAATTTCCACCGATGTTTCTCTTAAAGATTTTATTAGTACTTGTATCTATCCCTATAACTCTATTCCAATAGATTAACACTCCAAGACAAGAATTCTTCCTTGTAAGTTTGGACTCTGCATCTATGTATTCCCTTCATTCATCAATGTTTACTGTTCACTTCCACCAGAGTAATCATCCTAAGGTATGACTCTTATCATACTATTTATTTCCAAAATAAAAAAAAAGTTTTAGGGTATACATGATCAAGTCTAACATTTATCCTAGTTTTCAATGCCTTGTATGACCTGATCCTATTTGTTGTAGGTTTTTTTTTCTTTTTGAGGATCTTTTAAGTAAGGTGGAAAGGAAGAGAAGAAAGGATAGAAAAGAAAAGGAAGAAATATGAAAAAAGAAAGGTAGAAGAAGGGAGGAAAATGAAAAAGAAGAAGAGTATTTTTGTTGGAAATGGCAGACACCAACCTCAAAATAAACTAACCACAAAAATGAAATTGTTGACACATAACTAGGAATTTAAGAGCTGAATTTGGCTTTGGAATAGTTGGATCCACGGTCTTACATGATATCATTAGGACACTGTGTTTCTATTTCACAGCCCTGTTTTCCTCAGTATCTGCTTTATTCTCAGTCAGGCTTTCTGTAAAAAGATGAGAAAGAGCTCAACCAGTTTAGCAAGCCCATTTAGATAGCATTAGCTTACTTTAGACCCTGTGATCAACTCTGAACCAACCACAATGATGGAGGACAAGTGGTATGGTCATTAATCTGATTTGAAATATATCCCCATCCCTGGAATTTGCAAGGTGAGACCCACCTGCACCACCTTCACCAAAAGGACTGAGAGTGGAGGAGAGGAAACTCTCCCAAGAGACTGTGATGGGACATAACATGCAGTGGTCAGAATAACTAACTAACCCATCTACAATTGCCATTCTACTAATCATCCATTGAAGATACTGTCAACTTAATTTGATTTCCTTTGCGCTTTAGTTTCTTTCATGACAAAATAGTCATAGAATTTATGCCACCAGCTGCTCCAAAAATATATATATAAACAAACAAAAAAACCAATCTCCTCAAATGAACTTTGACAAAGTACTGCCAACATCACAAATGACAAATGTTTATGAAGTGCCGTATGGGTCTTACACTAAAATTCTTCACAATGTTAATTTATACATGTATAGAGCTATGGATTTTAAAGCACTTTCATGTTGTCTTTTCTTTCCTTTTTTTTTTGTTTCTACCTATTTATTTATTAAACTTATATCTTAATGGAAGGACGAGGTTAGTTGAAAGTTGGTATAAAACAAGACGTTTCTCGGAGAAAACTACAGGGATTTTCCAATTGCTTGTACTTATGTGTTTTTATTTTTGTTTTTGCAGGTTTATTCAGGTCTAAAATAAACAATCCTACAATTTGTACAGAACCACAAAAGACCCCAAAGAGCCAAAGCAATCCTGAAAAAGAAAAGCAAAGGGGTGCCTGGGTGGCTCAGTTGGTTAAGTGTCTGTCTTCGGCTCAGGTCATGATCTCACAGTACTGGAATTGAGCCCCACATCAGGCTCCCTGCTCAGTAGGGAGCCTGCTTCTCCCTCTGCCTGCCTCTCACCCTGCTTGTGTGTGCATTCTCTCTCTCAAGTAAATAAATAAAAGCTTTTCTACAAAGAAAAAGAAATGAAGAGCTGGAGGCATCATTTTTCTGAACTTCAAGCTCTATTACAAAGCTGTAGTCATCAGGACGGTATGGTACTGGCACAAATACAGACACAGGGATCAATAAAACAGAATAGAAAACCCAGAAATGAATTCACAACTATATGATCAATTAATCTTTGGCAAAGGAGAAAAGAATATCCATGGAAAAAGAAGACAGTTGCTTCAACAAGTGATAGTGGGAAAACTGGATAGCAATGAACAGAGGAATGAAACTGGACCACTTTCTTACACCATACACAAAACTAAATTCAAACTGAATTAAAGACCTAAATCTGAGACCTGAAACCATAAAAGTCCTAGAAAAGAAAATAGGCAGTAACCTCTTTGACATCAGCCTTAACAACTTCCTATTGAATGTGTCTTCTGCAGCAAGGGATACAAAAGCAAAAATGAACCTTTGGGACATCAAGATAAAAAAGCTTCTGCACAGCAAAGGAACAATCAACAAAACTAAAAGGCAGCTTACAGAATGGGAAAAGATATTTACAAATGACAGAACTGATAAAGGGTTAATATCCAAAATAAATAAAGAACTTGTCAAACTCAACAACCCAAAAAACAAATCATCCAGTTACAAAATGGGCAGAATACATAAATAGACATTTTTCCAAAGAAGATATATGGATGGCTAACAGACACATGAAAAGATGTTCCACATCACTCATCATCAGGGAAATCCAAATCAAAACTACAATGAGTTATCCCCTCACAACTATCAGAATGGCTAAAATCAACAACACAAGAAACAACAGGTTTTGGTGAGTATGTGGAGAAAGGGGAACCTTCTTGTGCTATTGGTGGGAATATAAACTGGGGCAGCCACTCTAGAAAACAGTATGGAAGTTCCTCAGAAAGTAAAAATAGAACTACCCTACAATCCAGAAAATGTGCTACTAGGTATTTATCCAAAGGATACAAAAATAGTGATTCAAAGGGATATACATGCCCACGTTTATAGCAGCATTATCAACAATAGCCAAATCACAGTAAGTCTTGTATGATCTGAATAACACCATGGTGAAATATATACACAGGGATCAATAGAACAGAATAGAAAACCCAGAAATGAATTCACAACTACATGATCAATTAATCTTTGGCAAAGGAGAAAAGAATATCCATGGAAAAAGAAGACAGTTGCTTCAACAAGTGATAGTGGGAAAACTGGATAGCAATGAACAGAAGAATGAAACTGGACCACTTTCTTACACCATACACAAAACTAAATTCAAACTGAATTAAAGACCTAAATCTGAGACCTGAAACCATAAAAGTCCTAGAAAAGAACATAGGCAGTAACCTCTTTGACATCAGCCTTAACAACTTCCTATTGAATGTGTCTTCTGCGGCAAGGGATACAAAAGCAAATATACAGTTTTTGTTTCATATACAATGCTTTCATTTCCCGAACCATAGTAAAAGACAGTCCCCTGAGATCTTCTCCGTTGTCATCGGGAATTGGTCATTCCTCTCCCCGCGCTCCTATTCTCATTCCTTCCAGTAAAGTCCCCTGTGTAGAAGGGATACAGAGGTGCCTGAGCACCACCTCTGTCAAAGCTCTTTTTTTTTTTTTTTTAAGGGGCTGACAACTATCCAGAGGACAGTGTATTTCTGGTTTACTCTCCTTCCCAACTAAAAAATAAATTCCCATTGACCCCACCTCCACCCAAAGAGTAGACCCAAGTTCCTCCAGAATCATTTCTGCTCCCTCCTTCTTCCAAACATACATCCTCTAGAGTTTTGTGGTCAATGAACTGGGAAGCCAAAAATCAAACCCATCCAACTGAGAAACACAAATTTTCTTGTGATGAAGAAAAACAAGAACATGCTAATCTCCACACTATTACTCCAAATACTTTTCTACAACATAATTTAGTTAATAAACTTTAATTCTCTTATGATAATGGCTATTTGTAATACTCAGGAGCATAGTTTATAGTTTAAATGTTCGCAATAAGCATAACCTTAGCATTTTAAAAGGTATAAATTCAAAAAAATACTGTAAAACTATGCAAGTCCCTGTTTTTGTATTTCCTCCTCCACAATATTTCATAGCTGTCTGCATGCAGTAGCTACTTTAAAATGCTTTCTGTACTGGGTGTGGGGCATAAACAATGAATCTTGGAACACTGAAAAAAATAAAATAAATTTAAAGTAAAAAAATGCTTTCTTAACATTAATTAAATCATTATCTTTGGAGATCTAAAAGGCCAAACTTGCTAGAGAAAAACTTCTTTAATTCAGATCTCATTAATTCAGATTCTGTGTTCTTTCAATTAAGAACTGAACTAAATTGTCTACCCTTGTACTATTAATAAGAAATGTCACATTACAATTATATAATGTAATCATAATAGATATTAATTGTTGACTGGCAGTGTAAGGAATTGCACTGTTTTATATTATTAAATCCTTACAACAAATCTATGAAGTAATTATTGTAATCTGTTCTTTACAGATGCAAAAAACTAAGTCTCAACGAGAAACCACCAAGATGGTATGTATAGAGGTTAGAACCTAGCTACAAATATTAGGTTCCTAACCAATACACTATATACTCTTTCTCCTAAGAGGTGACTGTTTCTTGAAAGAGTGCATTAATGTGTTAATTTTCATTTTTTATACATACCTTAATGTAAGGTATCTTAGTAAGCATTATTTTGGTAGCATACTTTAGTTATCACATACATCTGAAAGTAACTAAACATATTTCTTTCTTGATGTCTTCTAAATATGTCTTCTTATGAGTTGCTGGCACTTTTCTAGGCCCTTTGGTCAATTTATTACCAGTTCATATGTTTACACTCTATATCCCTTACCAATGACTGTCATTCTCATTACCCATAATTTCTAACTCAGAGCTTGCTGCCATTTCAGTTTTTAAGAGCCCTGTTAAATTCTTCAAATATCAAAGTTACATTTGTTGGAATACACATTTCTGAGTCCCAGATTTTAATAATGAAGATAAATTGCCATTGAGAGAGGTAGGAAACTAATCTTCCCTATAAACCCAGAAATATTTAATTTCCCACAAAAGTATTATTCTAATAATCTCATCTTTCCTGTAAGTCTATTTACCCAGTGGGGAGTTCAGGTCAATGTGTTCCACAGTTTTTGGACAAGTTTGTATTTTGGATCAGAAATGTATGGCAGTGAACAGCTGTGGAGAAAATAGAATGCAGTGTGCTGGATAAACACTGGCCAATTCACACTGAAATTAATTCTCACTGTTTTAGCACAACAATCATACAAAATATATGCTTCTAGTCTTTGTTGTAAGTCAATCTTGCCCATATAGGCTACATCAGAAATGCCTTGGTAGTATTTACTTCTATGTCAACAATCAGTTGGCTAGAATCTGTCCTGGATATTTCCATTCTGTCAAGTTCAAAGACCCTTTGTCTTATGTGCCCAGTAGAGACAAAAACAAGAGTCCTTCCCAGATAGCTGTGCCTAAGGGCCATGCAAAAGTGAGAGGTAGTCCAAGGCATGTCTTCATGGAAAAAATTCCTAAATACTAAAACAAACCCAGCACTTCTCTCTCCTGCCCTGTCAGTCTGTCACCTTTCCCAAGTATGGAACAGCTCACTGTAAGTGGACAATATGTTCCCAGCTGCAGCTGACTCATATCATGACTACGAATCCAAATCAGCATCTTTCCAGTGTGGGAAAAATCTGAACTTAATCAATTCCCCATGTAGAAGGCATTTCCAATTTTTCTCATCCTCTCTGGAGGACAAGAAAGTCACCTGACTTGGAGGACTTGGTGACCTCAACTCAACTAAGATGTGAAATAAAGGACAAAGACTGTTGGTGAATCTCTTGCTAGAATGTTCAAAGAGAAAAAAACAAAGAACAACAATGAAACCATAGAATCTAGGCAAGAAAACTGAAGTCATTGTAAAGTATCTAAAGATGAATAAATGAAAAAACAAAATGTTAAAATCCTTGTCTCCCTTCAACCAGCAATTTTCTATAACGACCTATTTGAATTACAAATCAGAGTGTCGCTGAACAACCAAGACTGGTGAAAGAATTTTCATTGTCCTGCATAATGTTTTTATGCTCAAAACATGCTATCATACAGACCCCACGGATGGAATATATGGGCCACATCACTGAATGAGACAGTAAGATACAAGGTAATTGAACTCACCTATCAACAATGGGTCAAAAGCTGCAGTCCAATGCAAAGGCATTTGAAATTAAAAATCCTAGAAATTTTTTCAATCATAAAATATTTGAGACCTACAAAAAAGTCTAGAAAATGGTATAATGAGCACTCATTTATACATTTGTGAGCTTAAGAAATAAAACACAAAATTGCAATTTAAGTCTCCAACATGTCCCTCTCTGGCAGTGATACCTTACTCTCCCCATGGCTCATCATTACCTTAAACTTGGTGTTTGTTATTCTCAAAAATGTCTTTATATTTTTACTATATGTGCATGTATTTCAAAAAAATATTTAATTGTTTTCTATATTTAAAACTTTATTTTTCTAGTATGTTCAATTAGCCAGCATATAGTACATCATTAGCTTTTGATGTAGTGTTCAACGATTCGTTACATAGAACACACAGTGCTTATCACCATATGTGCCCTCTTTAATACCCATCACCCAGTTACCCCAACCCCCCCATCCACACTCTCCATCAACCCTCAGTTTGGTTCCCAGAATCCAGAGTTTCTCACAGTTTGTTTCCCTCTCTGATTTCTTCCCATTCCCTCCCTTTCTGTGGTTAAATTATGTAATCCTGTCTCCATCCTTCTTGTTTGAACATTATGTGAGATTTATCCACAATGATATAGAGTGTTCTTTTTCATTCATTTTTTCTGTTACGCATTTCATTGCACATACATATGACAATTCATTTCTTCATTTTTCTAGTGATGGACTTTACGTTTTTTCTAATTTTTTTATTACCAACAATGCTGTTATGAACATTCTTGTACATTTATCTTCATGTGTATGTTTGTTTCTTAAGAGCAGGAGTCAGAAACCATGCCCATGGGGCAAATCCAGGCTGCCACCTGTTTTTATCAATAACGTTTCACTGGAATACAGCCATGCCCTTTTGTTTATGTATTGTTTATGGGTGCATTCACACTACAGTGGTGGAGTTGAATAGTTGTTACAGAATGTATGGTTTGCAAAGCTGAAGATATTTATTATCTTGTCTTTTACAGAAGAAGTTTGCCTACCTTAACTTCAGGGTATAAAGTTAGCAGTGATATGTTTGGGTCAAAAGCTACATAAGTATTCAATTTTTACCAAACGTTGTCAAATGCTCTCCAAAGTAATGTACCAATTTACCTTCTCCTCAAGAATGTAAAAAGTCATTCCCATTCTCATTGCTCCTCATCCTCACCAGTACCTGAAATCCCCCAAATTTTCAAGTTGTACCCATTTATTTTGTAGTTCCACTTCCAATATCCTGAAGTTGTTAGAATGGGTCATATCTATTTGTGTATACATGTTGCAGAGTAAAAATCAAAATGATAAAGCAATGGTATAACTCCATGACAAGGTCAGGATGAGGCACAAAAATGCCAAAGGACACCTCCCATTTGGTTTCAAAGAGTTCCTCCTCCCCAGACCCTACATCCCATGCTCTTTCATGGCAACTCAACCTCAATCACACTATCCCTAAGAAATCTGTTGGTCTGGATCATGTATATGCTTTCTTCTATAGTTCTTAATTTATTACCTGCCAAATACAATTTCCTACTCCTTCCCTTCCCAGACAAATTATACTGCTAATCATAGTCCCAGAGGTTTCTCTGGAGTAGAGAGAAGAAAAGAAAGAAGCTCCTCTGCCACCCATTTTCAGTATGGGACACCTGTATTGGACCACTTGAGGGCATTTCTTATCACCGGCACATACAGTCTGCCATCTAGGCAGGATCAAGAATATGATGGTAAAAGAAGGAAAGATTCATCTGTGCCTCTGCCTGCTCCAAGGCTGATGCTTCCTGTCTAGGTACCTCTGAGATTACCTGGTTTTGATCATATTCTTTGATGGAATAAAATCAGCTTTTTAATTTTTTATCTTCTCAGGGCCCATGATTTTGTTCTGGAACACAAATACTGATTTATATGAGTCTAGATTTTATTTCATTTATGCAGTTGGCTATGGTAAAAGAAACTCTCTTCCTTGAGATATTTCTATAACTTGCATGGGTAAATGAGGCAAGGAGGTGGCAGGGGACGGCCATTCTTGGAACAAACCCAGAGCACTGAAATCATTTATGTCTTAGGTTGAGAGTAAAGGCTGTTGATCTAAGTGAACTTAGGGAGGGGAAAGAGCAAGTGAAACAGAAGAAGGGAAAGTAAGTCATTTGAGAAAAGCAAGATATGAGCCAGCTAAGGAACTGTCACATTATTCTCTAGAGCCCTACACATCTCACTAACTTGAATTTAATTAAAGTGAGTTGACATATAACTTTTAGCTAAGCATATGATCAAGTCTCTCATGACATTTTTTGGCCAAAGTGAAAAAGAAATATGGGCTCTATGATAGCGCATTTGATATATCATGTGATCGTCTTCAGATATTGGAAGAACTATCAGGGAGAAGAGGGATTTCACCTTTTATGCCCAGGTCCAGGGGAAGAGCTAGAACTAATAAATGAAAGTTAGAGGGAAACAGATGAGTTCTCTGGGTCAGAAAAAAAGAAAAATAAATTTCTATGTAGTGTTTAATTCGTTCATAATCCATTAATGCAAAATAATGAGTTCCTTTCCTCATTCACGTGTTTCATTGTGCAAGTTTGGTGAAAGTTCTCAATTCTATCATGGCATGAGTAGCAACACATTTTGGTTTCATTTTTTTCTGACCTCACAAAACTGTCAAAGAATGACTTCTTTTAAGAACCCCAAATAGATACATTTTAGTATCATTTAAACTACTTGCTCTGACAAATGACAATTTTTCTATACTTCAAAGTAGTGTTAGATTGGAGAATAACATTTTCTCCTTACCTCAAAAATATATATTTAAGGGTCAAGAGGAGAAAAAAATAGAAACAAAAAGAAAGGTAGAGAACAGGAATACAAAGCAAGAAATAATAAATAGGTTAAATGAAAAGTATCAGGTTCCCTTCATGTTATAAGGAGAACAGGGAAGCCATAAGCAATTAAATGTTTCCAGTGCTTGCAAAGAACTAGAAGCTGGGTCCCATGTTGTCTGGTGTCTTGCCCTCAGACCACACTGTGCCTATTTTCTAGGAACAGAGAGAAGGCAAGAATAAAATGTCCTTTTATTAACTTACTGAAAAATATATTTTGATGAGTACTGGTGACCAACAGGAAAGAGAGGCAAAGTACAAAATGTTGCAGATGATAGAAAGACTAACCTACTGTCTGGGTAGATTAGATTTTAAGAAGAAAGAGAATATGTATACTAGCCTACTAATGTTGCCATAACAAGACTATAGAGTGAGTGACTTAATCAATAGAAACTTATTTTCTCATAATTCTTTATACTAGAAGTTCAAGACCAAGTTGTCAACAGGCTCTGTTTCTTGCCATTCTTATTGCCTTATAGACAGCCACCTTCTCACTATGTCCTCATATTGGCTTTCCCCTGTGTTTACACATGATTGGTGTCTCTCCCTTTTTTATGAAGACAAAAGTCCTATTGGATTAGGGCCTTCCTCTAATGGCCTCAGTTAACTTAAATTACCTCCTTAAAGGAGCAAAATGATAGAGGAGTAGGAGACCTAGATATCATCAGGTCCCAGAAGTTCAGCCAAATGGTTATCAAACCAGTTGGAATACCTAGAAATTCAACAGGAGATCGAAGAGAATAAAAGCAGCGATTCTAGGAACAGAAAAGTGACCAGTCTGGAAGGTAGGACACGTGGAGAAGTGAATCAGAGGTGACATATGGGAAGAAAGACCACAAGGGGAGGGGCCAGCTCCCGGCCAGCAGTGGAGCAGTGGAGCACAAAATTGAACTCTTAGAAGTCTGCTCCACTGAGGGACACTGCCCCAGAGGCTAAGCAAGGGATGGAATGTTCACTGGGACAGTGTGGTCTCAGGACCCACAGGGTCACAGAAGGACCTGTCAGAGCTCTCACGTATTGGAGCAGGAAGGCTGGCTACAGAGACAGAGCTGAGGAGTGGGCTCTCAGCTTGAGGTTACTTTAAACCAAGATCCGAGGGCCACTGCTCTTCAAGCAAGGACTCCATAAGTGGCAGATCCGGGGAGACCCCCTCCTCCCTCTACCGGGAGGAATGACACGGGAGCATGCAGAAGGAATCTGCTGGGCTTGGAGATGCCAAACAGGACCATGCACCAGAGACAGAAACACTTGGTCACAGGCTGGGTGAGCACAGAGTGCGGCCAAAGACCAGGGAGACACGCGTGACTGACCGCTTTTCTCTGAGGGTGCACTGAGGCATGGGGCCCCTAGCTCTTGGCTCCTCTGGGCTGGAGACTGGGAGGCCACCACCTTCATTCCTGTCCTCCAAAGCTATACGGAAAGTGGTCAGGCAGCAAAAGCCACCGAGAGCGAAACTGAGCAGATTTCTTAGCCTGGCCCCTGGCAAGGGCAGGGCAGTTCTGCCTTGGGCAAAGACATTCGGGAATCAATAAACAGGCCTCTCCCCCAGAATATCAGAGATAACATCCAGTCAAGACCAAGTTCACCAATCAACGAGAACTGTGGAATTTCAGAGATAGGGGAATGCACCCTGGCTTTCCCCCCATGACTCTTTAGTCTTTCAAAGTTAATTTTTTATGATTTATTCTTATTCTATTTTTAATTTTTCTCTCTTTCCTATTTTAACATTTAACTATTTTATCTTAGCAATATCATTTTTTAAAAAAACTTTTAAAATTTTTATTGTTTTAGTCATACTCTACCCCTTCATTGTATTTAAGCTTATTCTTTGTATACATATAGGTTTTTCTTTCTTTGAAATTTTGGGGTACAGTTTCTTCTAATAGTTAAAAATATACCTTAAATCTAGTGCATTGCTTTGTTCTAGTCTCCAGCCCCATCACATTCCTCTTTTTTTCCCTATTTCAACCAACTTCTTATCTTATCAATTCCCTTTTTAGAATTTTTAAAAAATTTCACTTTTAAGTCATATTCCAGCCTTTCATTGTGCATACCCTTATTTTTATACATACATAAGTTTTTATTTCTTTAAAATTTTGGGAAGCAGTTTCTTCTAACAGACCAAAATACACCCAAAATCAAGTGTGTGGCTCTGTTCTAGTCACCAGTTTAATCATATATAGAGAGAGAAAGAGAGAGAGAAAGATACAGATAGATATAGATAGATAAATATATCGATTTTTCCCCATTCTTTTCCCCCAGTTTCAGGTCTCTTCTGATTTGGTTAGTGCATGTTTTTCTGGGGTGGTCACTACCCTTTTAGTATTTTGTTCTCTCATTCATCTCTTCTTATCTACATCAAGTGACAAGATGGAAAAACTCACCTTAAAAAAAAAGAACAAGAGGCAGTACCAATGACTAGGGAGATAATCAATAGGGACATTAGTAATATGTCAGAACTAGAGTTCAGAATTATGATTATCAAGGTGCTAGCTGGGCTCAAAAAAGGCATGGAACTGGGTGGCTCAGTTGGTTAAGCGACTGCCTTCGGCTCAGGTCATGATTCCGGAGACCCGGGATCGAGTCCCACATCAGGCTCCCTGCTTGGCGGGAGGCCTGCTTCTCCCTCTCTCACTCCCCCTGCTTGTGTTCCCTCTCTGGCTGTGTTTCTCTCTGTCAAATAAATAAAATCTTTAAAAAAAAAAAAGGCATGGAAGATATTAGAGAATCCCTTTCTGGAGAAATAAAATCCCTTCTGGAAAAATAAAATAACTAAAATCTAACCAAGTTGAAATCAAAAAACATATTAATGAGGTGCAATAAAAAATGGAGGCTGTTACAGCTAGGATCAATGAGGCAGAAGATAGAATTAGTGATATATAAAACAAAATGATGTAAATAAAGAAGCTGAGAAAAAGAGAGACAACTACTGGACCACGAGTGGAGAATTCAAGAGATAAGTGATACCATAAGATGAAACAATATTAGAATAACTGGGATCCCAGAAGAAGAAGAAAGGGGGGGCAGAAGGTATATTGGAGAAAATTATAGCAGAGAATTTCCATAATTTGGCAAAGGGAACAAGCCTCAAAATCCAGAAGGCACAGAGAACCACCTCAAAATCACTAAAAATCGATCCACACCCTATCATCTAAGAGTAAAAATTACAAGTCACAGTGACAAAGAGAAAACCCTAAAAGCAGCTTGGGAGAAGAGGTCTGTAACATACAATGGCAGAAATATTAGACTGGCAGCAGACCTATCCACAGAGGCCTGGCAGGCCAGAAAGGACTTGCATGATATATTCAGAGCACTAAATGAGAAAAATATGCAGCGAAGAATACTATATATTTCTTTAAAAGCAGCTAGACTGTCATTAGAAATAGAAGGAGAAATAAAAAGCTTCCAGGACAAGCAAAAACTAAAATAATTTGCAAAAACCAAACCAGTCCTACAGGAAATATTGAAAGGGGTCCTTTAAGCAAAGAGAGAACCTAAAAGTAACAGACCAGAAAGGAACAGAGACAACATACAGTAACAATCACCTTATAGGCAATACAATGGCACTAAATTCATATCTTTCAATAGTTACCCTGAATGTAAATGGGCTAAATGCCCCCAATCAAAAGACACAGGCTATCAGAATGGATAAAAAAAAAAAAACAAAAAAACAAAAAACAGACTCAGGGGCGCCTGGGTGGCTCAGTTGGTTAAGCGACTGCCTTCAGCTCAGGTCATGATCCCGGAGACCCAGGATCGAGCCCCACATCGGGCTCCCTGCTCCGGCAGGAGGCCTGCTTCTCCCTCTCTCACTCCCTCTGCTTGTGTTCCTCTCTGGCTGTGTTTCTCTCTGTCAAATAAATAAAATCTTAAAAAAAAAAAAAAACAGACCCATGGATATGCTGTCTCTAACAAACTCATTTTAGACCCAAATACACCTCCAGATTTAAAGTGAGGGAGGTGGAAAACAATTTACCATGCTAATGGACATCAAAACAAAGCTAGGGTGGCAATCCTTATATCAGACAAATTAGGTTTCAAGCCAAAGACTATAACAAGAGATGAGGAAGGACACTATGTCATACTTAAAGGATCTGTCTAACAAGATCTAACAATTTAAAATATCTATGTCCCTAACATAGGAGCAGCCAATCATATAAACCAATTAATAATTAATCAAAGGAACACATCAACAATAATACAATAATACTAGGGGATTTTAACATGCCCCTCACTGAAACAGATCATCTAAGCAAAAGATCAACAAGGAAATAGAGGCTTTAAATGACACACTGGACCAGATGGACATCACAGATATATTCAGAACATTCCACCCCAAAACAACAGAATGCACATTCTTCTCTAATGCACATGGAACATTCCCCAGAAAAAGATCACACCCTGGATCACAAATGAGGTCTCAACCAGTACCAAAAGATTGGAATCATTCCCTGCATATATTCAGACCACACTGCTTTGAAACTAGAACTGAACCACAAGAGAAAAGTTGTAAAGAACTCAAATAAATGAAAGCTAAAGAGTAGCCTACTAAAGAATGAATAGGTCAACTAGGAAACTAAAAAGGAATTTAAAAAATAAATGGAAACAAATGAAAATGAAAACACAACTGTTCAAAATCTTTGGGACACAGCAAAGCAGTCCTGAGAGGAAAGTATATAGCAATACAAGCCCTTCTTGAGAAACAAGAAAGGTCACAAGTACACAACCTAACCCTACACCTAAAGGAGTTAGATAAAGAACAGCAAAGAAAGCCTAAACCTAGCAATAGAAGAGAAATAATAAAAATCAGAGCAGAAATCAATGAAACAGAAACCAAAAGAACAGTACAACAGATCAACAAAAGTAGGAGCTGGTTCTTTGAAAGAATTAACAAGATTGATAAACCCCTGGCCAGACTTATCCAAAAGAGAAGAGAAAGGGCCCAAATTAATAAAATCATGAATGAAAGAGGAGAGATCACAACCAACACCAAAGAAATACAAACAATTATAAGAACATATTATGAGCTACTATACATCAGCAAATTTGACATTCTGGAAGAAATGGATGCATTCCTAGAGACATATAAACTACTCAAATTGAACCCGGAAGAAATAGAAAAACTGAACAGACCCATAACCAGTAAGGAGATTGAAGCAGTCACCAAAAATTTCCCAATGAAGAAGAGTCCAGGGCCAGACAGCTTCCCATGGGAATTCTACCAAACATTTAAAGATTTAATACCTATTCTCGGGAAACTGTTCCAAAAATTAGAAATGGAAGGAAAACTCCCAAACTCATTTTATGAGGCCAGGATTACTTTGATCCCAAAACCAGACAAAGACCCCATCAAAAAGGAGAATTACAGATCAATATCCTTGATGAACACAGATGCAAAAATTCTCACCAAAACACTAGCCAATAGGGTCCAACAGTATATTAAAAGGATTATTCACCATGACCAAGTGGTATTTATTCCTAAGCTGCAAAGTTGCTTCAATATCCACAAATCAGTCAATGCAATATAGTACATTAATAAAAAAAAGAACAAGAACCATATGATCCTCTCAATAGATGCTGAAAAAAACTTGACAAATTACAGCATCTTTCCTTGATCAAAACTCTTCATGGTGTAGGGATAGAGGGTACATACCTCAATATCATAAAAGCCATCTGTGAAAAACCCACAGCAAAGACCATTCTCAATGGGGAAAAATGGAGAGTTTTTTCTCCTAAGGTCAGGAACATGGCAGGGCTGTCCACTATCACCACTGCTATTCAACATAGTCCTGGAAGTCCTAGCCTCAGCAATCAGACAACAAAAAGAAATAAAAGGCATCCAAATCAGCAAAGAAGTCAAACTTTCATTCTTTGCAGATGATATGATACTTTATGTGGAAAACCCAAAAGAGTCAACTCCAAAACTGTTAGAACTCATACAGGAATTAAGTTAAGTGTCAGGATATAAAATCAATGCACAGAAATCAGTTGCATTTCTTTACACCAACAGCAAGGGAGAAGAAAGAGAAATTAGGTAGTCGATCCCATTTACAATTGCACCCCAAACCATAAGATACCTGGGAATAAACCTAACCAAAGAGGCAAAGAATCTCTATTCAATAAACTATAAAGTACTTATGAAGGAAACTGAGGAAGACACAAAGAAATGGAAAAATGTTCCATGTTCATGGACTGGAAGAACAAATACTGTAAAAATGTCTAAGCTACCTAAAGCAATCTACACATTTAATGCAATCCCTGTCAAAATACCATCAATTTTTTTCAAAGAAATGGAACAAATAATCCTGAAATTTATATGGAACCAGAAAAGATCCCAAATAGCCAAAGAAATGTTGAAAAAGAAAACCAAAGTTGGCGGCATCACAATTCCAGACTTCAAGCTCCACTACAAAGGTGTAATCATCAAGACAGTATGATACTGACACAAAAACAGACACATAGATCAATGCAACAGAATAGAGAGCCCAGAAATGTACCCTCAACTCTATGGTCAACTCATCTTTGACAAAGAAGGAAAGAATGTCCAATGGAAAAAAGACAGTCTTTTCAACAAATGGTGTTGGGAAAATTGGACAGCCACAGGCAGAAGAATGAAACTGGACCATTTCCCTATAGTACACATAAAAATAGACTCAAAATGGCTGAAAGACCTCAATGTGAGACAGGAATCCATCAAAATCCTTGAGGAAAACACAGACAGAAACCTCTTCAACCTCAGTAGCAGTAACTTCTTCCTAGAAACATCGCCAAAGGCAAGGGAAGCAAGGAATAAAATGAACTACTGGGACTTCATCAAGGTATAAAGCTTTTGCACAGGAGAAACAGTCAACAAAACCAAAAGAAAACCAACAGAATGGGAGAAGATATTTGCAAATGACATATCAGATAAAGGGTTAGTATCCAAAATCTATAAGGAACTTATCAAACTCAACACTCAAAGAATAATCCAATCAAGAAATGGGCAGAAGACATGAACAGACAATTCTCCAAAGAAGACATCCAAATGGCCAAGAAACACATGAAAAAGTGCTCAACATCCCTCAGCATCAGGGAAATACAAATCAAAACCACAGTGAGATACCACCTGACACCAGTTAGAATGGCTAAAATTAACAAGAAACATCAAATGTTGGTGAGGATGCAGGGAAAGGGGAACCCTCCTACACTCTTTTTGGGAATGCCAGCTGGTGCAGCCACTCTGGAAAACAGTATGGAGATTCCTCAAAAAGCTGAAAATAGAGCTACCCTCTGACCCAATAATCACACGACTGGGTATTTACCTTAAAGATACAAATGTAGTAATCTGAAGGGGCACACGCACTGGAATATTTATAACAGCAATGTCCATAATAACCAAACTATGGAAAGAACCTAGATGTCCCTCAACAGATGAATGGATAAAGAAGATGTGGTGTGTATATGTGTACACACACAGAGAATGGAATACTATGCAGCCATCAAAATAATGAATTAATGCCATTTGCAATGACATGGATGGAACTGGAGGGTATTATTCTGAGCAAAATAAGTCCATCAGAGAAAGACAATTATCATATGATCTCTCTGATAGGAGGAATTTGAGAGGCAGGGTAGGGGGTCGTGGGAGGTAGGGAGGAAAAAGGTGAAACAAGACGAGACCGGGAAGGAAGACAAACCATAAGAGACTCTTAATCTCAGAAAACAAACTGAGGGTTGCTGGGGGAGGTGGTGGAGGAGAGGGATAGGGTGGCTGGGTTATGGAAAAAATAAAAATTAAAAAAAAAAGATTACCTTCTTAAAGTTCCTATCTCCAAATATAGTCATATTGGGGGTTCCTGTTTCAACATATGGATTCTGCTGAGACATAATTTAGTCCAGAACAGTATGTAACACTCAAGATGTTCAGGACCAGACAAAAGACAGTAATCCCTGTATTACTGTTCCACTGATTTCACTCTAGCCTGTATTTTTCATGCCCTGTGTCATCTTACCGACCTCTGATGCCCTACTTTTGCCTTTTAGAAGTTGTCAAAAATAACTATTTCTTAACTTTAAACTCAGACTCAGCTTTTCAACTCTTGCCTTCAAAATTATGACTCTATTCAATGGCCTGGTACCAACTGGTTTCTAACAAAGACTTCATTGCCTTAACTGTGTCTTGTTCACCTCTCACTATGACCTTTTCCTGTACAGAGACTTGAATATAGTTGTCTTCCTCACCCAGCCCCATCCATATGTACTTCATCTCAGGCCTCTGAGTGGGCCACATCTGCCAACTCAGCTTCTTGAGAGAGTTTAAAATATTCTGCCAGCAGGTGATCCTACATCTACCAAACTGGAAGGTCTTGAGTCAAGGACTTTGTCTTGCTCATATTTGCATACTCGAGGCCTACAATAGTGCTTGAGTGTGTGATGACTTTCTGAAGACTTTTTTTGAATAAATGACAAAGCCAAATCAATTTTCCAATGAAATTACAAAAAGAAGTTGTCTAAGTTAATTTCATATTGAGTCTGGGAGTTTTGTTTACTCTAGAAAAGAAAATGTATGTCCACATGAATGGACACTCTCCTCAACAGCCAAACTTACACTTTGCCTGGTTGGCACATAAAAGACAAAGGGAAGATAAGTAAAGTGTTATGGTTAAGAGTTATACTCTCAGTGTCTCATTCCTTCAGCCACCCAGCATTCACTGGGCACCAGCTACAATCCAGAAACTACATAGTCCATTCATACTCAAAGAGGAATGCAGTTCTTATACTTTTTGAGGTCATGATCTATATGGTTAAGAGATATAAACAAATGATAAAAAGTAGCTGAGTATTTTATTTATATGCTACCACATTCTACAAAGGAATGGAGAAATTTTACAGAAATTCATATAAAGTGCAAAAGTATAAAATTAATAGTTGAAAGCATCAGAAAAAAAGGAAAATCTCACATAAATGCAGGCCATTCAGGACTCTAGCTATAGGTTCTAGAAGTAAGCAACAAATTGTACTATAAATTACCTAGTGGCTAATACACAGAAACAATATTCAGTTTTGAGATTTGTAGTAAGAAACACAACTTGTCCTTTTATATTTAACTGTAAGTAATTTCTTTCTGTGTCTGTATTAGGGGAACACTGTAGAGATTCCTAAGTCAAGAAGGCACATTAAATACATACTAAAATCCTCACTTGCACTCAAATAACTAGAAATACTAAATAAAATATAGTAAACTACACTTATCTGTATGTACATAGCCTGGATGAAAGGCATAGAGAGAAATACCCGGGTACTAGAAATGTAGTGATTCTGAATTGAAGTCTGGCAACTCATGGGAGAAGAGGCAGATCCTGGGAGTGAGGAGAGGCATAGAGGCTGTACGTCAACACCAGCATGAGGATGAGAGGTGCAATTATTGTCTTAACCCCATGGTGGAAAACCAAAGTTGGTCTTCCAGTGAAAGAACAGGATCTGGTTAACACATCAGCTACTCAAGTCATGTAATTCCAGAATCTTGGATTCGTGTCACATGGTTATGGAGGCCCAGTTACACTAACCAAGTCTGAAAAATCCAGAGCCAAAATAAAAACTTAAGCACTTACTCAGGGACATTGAAATCCCCTAGGGAAAGCTGAAAACGGGGAAAGCTCCACAATCCAGGGTACACATGAGTAAGCACAAACAGAAGATAATGTGCCAAGTCCCAGGCAAGGACTGGGGTGCCTGGGTGATTCAGTTGGTTAAGCATCTGCCTTCAGCTCACGTCATGATCCCAGCATCCTGGAATCAAGTCCTACATGGGGTTCCCTGTTCAGAGGGGAGCCTATTTCTCCCTCTGCCTGCTGCTTCCCCTGCTTGTCTGCTGTCTCTTTCTGTCAAATAAATAAAATAAAATCTTTTAAAAAAAATGTTAGACTGTCTACATCAAGATAATAGGCAACAAACATAACTCACAGCAAAGAAGTAACAAGAGAATGAGTATGGGATGTTTAAATGAGTACATTTAAAATCTTCAAATATTGAGGCGCCTCAGTTGGCTCAGTCAGATATCTACCTTTGGCTCAGTTCATGGATCCCAGGGTCTGGGATTGAGCCCCAAGTCACGCTCCCTGCCCAATGGAAAGTCTGCTTCTCCCTCTCTCCACACACCCCCTCATGCTCTCTTGCTATTTCTCTCTCTCTGAAATAAAATCTTAAAAAAAAACTTTTTAAAAAAATCTTCTAAAATAAAAAGAAATCCTTTTTGTGAACAAAAACAGAAAATTAGAAATGGTACATTGATATTAAAAAGCTCAATAGAAGAAATATTAAAGCAATGGAAAAGATAATAAATTTGAAAAGAATCCTAAGGGCCTTTTTTCAGAATGAAACAGAAAAAATTTAGTAGGACTTTTTTTTTTAATTAAGAAAAATGAAAGGGCGTATGAGGAAATCCCAAACACATCTAAGAGGCATTCAAGAAAAAGAGTAAAATTGAGACTCTCCTCAATATTCATAAAGACAATTTTGGGGGATTTTCCAGAGGAGAAGAAAGATTGAGTCTTCATTTTTAAAATGCCAGTTAAGTACACTGATGTGCAATTTAGTGATACTGCAGAATATCAAAGTTAGAAATGTTCAGTTTCCCAGAGAGGAAGAAAGAGATTGCTTCCATTGAATAAAAATAGGGGAAGAAAGGGGAGGGAAGAAGTATACAAATTAAATATATCAGGAATGAAAAGGGGTAACATCATACATAATTTTTATTTGACAAAATACTACAGGTACTTTTAACAATTTAATACCACCAAATTTAAAATTTGATAAAATGGAAAAATTTCTAGGAAATATTGAATCCAAGTATCGACACATAAGAGATTTTTTAAATCTCAGTGGGTCAATATATATTAAAGAAATAGAACATTACTATAGCCCTTCCCCAAAAGCCAGAACAATAGAACTTTGCCAAACTTAAAGATTCCTATCTTATATAAATTCTTCCAGAAAATAAAAAGAGGGGAAAAAAGGACTAATTTTTATGGTGTTTGTGTATTTACGAGAAATGGAGACAGAGTACAAGAAAGCAAAATAAGAAGCTAATTTCACTTATGAACATGAATGCAACAATTTATTTATTTTCATAGATTTATTTGAGAAAGTGCGTGCATTTGTGGTGGATGGAGGGGCCAAGAGAGGGGGATAATCTCAGACTCCACGGTGAGCACAGGCCCTACGTGGGGCTCAATCCCACTACTCTGAGACCATGACCTAAGCCAAAATCAAGAGTGGGGTGCTTAACTGACTACACCACCCAAGTCTCCAAATGCAACATTTTTAAAACTATTAGCTAAGCAAGTCTAACTTCATATCTATATATCTTTGTATAACAAAATACAATGATCAAGTAGACTTGGAAGTATCATTAGAAAACTTAGGGAAAGATACTTACAAACTCAGAAAAAAAGCATAAAGGACAAGATATTTGACTACATCAAAAGATCATAAAATGATCCTCTCAATAGATTTTTAAAAACTCAATACAAATGAAAAAATATTCATTCATGATTCAAAGAAAGAAAAAAGCCCAGGTAAGTAGTAATAAGAGAAAACTTTCATAAGTGGAGCTTTAAGAAAAACACCAGATATCTTATGTAACGACAAACTTCAGAAGCATTCTCATCAAAGGAAGAATAAGAGATGATTTTTATTATATAGTAAAATTTATGTGAAGAATTGGAAAAAATTTTATCTCAAGCAATAGTAATGGTGATATACACTCTTGTTAAGTTTTATATATAGTCTTATAAATTGTTTAGAATTTAAATATTTGACAAATTCTAATGCTACCATTTTTCTAATTTACATATATAAAGCTAATTTTCTTCATCTATAAAAATTTAAACAGCTAACCTATTCAATGCAAAAGAAAAGGAGATACAAAGGTGAGAAAAGAAAAAATTGTCATTATTTATATATGATATACTTTACTACACAGAAAATCCAAGGAAAACAAAATGCAATGATTTAAAATGAAGATAATTCAGCAAAGCTACTGGATTCAAAGTTGATATTCAAACACTTTATTTTTGCACTGTATTTTACAGGATCATGACTTGAGCCAAAGACAGATGCTCAACTGACAGAGCCACCCAGGTGTCCCTGGATGGAAAAAGTTTTCTTAAGCAAATCACCAAAAAAAGCACTAAGGAAATATAAACATATTTGACTAAATAAAACATATAATGGTCAAATACCAAAATGTACTCTAACTTTATAAGCTCCTTTATGCAAATTTTAAAAGCAGGCATTAATCTATGGTGATTGAAATCTGAATAGTGGTTACCTCTGAGGAAGGATAGGTGGGTAGTAATAGGAAGAGTTCATAAGGGCGGGGTGGGGGGGTGCTTCTCTGAGTGTCGCTGAAGTTCTTTCTTCTGATCTAGGTGAGGATTATACTTTTTGAAAGTTTATCAGGCTGTACATATGTGTGTACTTTTCTGTATGTATATTAACTAAATTTAAAATTGAAACAGATATTGAAGCGTGACTAAAATGCAAATACAGCGTTGGAGAGTATTAAATTTAAAGAAAATCCACAACATGTATTTTTCTAAAACCTGAGAAAATCAAAGTAAAACAATGTACCATTTTTTGCACAAGAACTTTTAAGTCCTCAAACATCAAGAATTAACAAAGTAGGGAAAAATATATTCTTGTATGAACCCATGCAAAAATAAACTAGTTTGAACATATTGAAGAGCAATTTAGCATCATCTGCATGAAAACTAAAAGTTCCTATATTTCACAACTCAGTAATTTCACTTTTGCATATATACCACAAAGCAATATTTTTCAAACTGTGCATTTTTGACTCATAAAGGGGTTTTCAAATCAACTTAATGTATTATAACCAGGGTGTGTGTGTGTGTGTGTGTGTGTATAAAAGCAAAGATAGAAAAATACCAAAATGTTGGTTTATGGACAGCTTCCAGTCCAAAACATGCCTTTCATGGACAAAAATGAAGAAACAAGAGTAAAGTTTTCATAAAACTAAATTTGTTAATTTAATATTACAAATATTCCAAGATTATCCTTGCAACCTTTTCAGTACCCCAAAAAAGTGCATTCCATTATAAATTATGGATGCCTATTAATGTTAATGGAACTATGTGTTCTTTAATATTTGTATCTAGCAAAAATCAAGTCAGCAAACCTGTGTGTATCCCCAATATTGGTTTTTCTGAAATCTTACTCATTATTGACATGCCCAACTCTGAGAATCATTATTCCACTCCATAGCTCAGCTGCTCCAAGCAGATCACAGTCAGAACAAACTTTTTACACTGTAACTACTAAACTAATCACTCATTCCTCCTTTAACACATGCAATAGATGAATGCTGGTGGGACGGGGTGGGGGGAATGGTTAAAGCCTATAAGTCAGTTAGTCTGATTTAATTCCTCGGTAAGCCCTTTAAAAAATATGCACCATTGTTCACAAGGGCATGGCAATAGAGGTGGATGACTTATTGTAATTCTACCAATGCTGTGAAAAACAATTCAGGTTATGAGTCAAAAACCTCATCTTTATTGGAATATGCTAGTACCTAAGTACAGTACTAAGTGCACAGACTGGGCAAGAATGCAGGGGCTCAAACGTCAGGCAAGGCCTGGAGCCCACTTCAAGTAGATCATCAGAGTGGTTGTGACAAATAGGAATGAAATGAGCTTGAATGCTAAGATGGAATTTATACTTAACTCTGACTCATTTTCATTGTTTCTAAATTTAAGTTTACAGGTTAGAAGTAGATGTCTATGTATTGCTTAAAAGTTTAAATGCTTTGTGAGTTTTATATAAGAAATATCAAGCAGTTAAAAGTCTATAAAGCTGTAAAGATAAAGTGGTCCATAGGTTATGTTAAGACTATAAAGTGATTTTAAAAATCAACTGATAAGCCAAAATAATCTCCAACAATAACAATTTTTTTGTAGTTTATGGAGTCATAAAACGTTAACAATAGGCATTTGTATGGCACAAGTTCTGACTTGGTCATATTTTAGGTTTCTTCCCTTTGACAAGTTGTTTTCCACTTTTAGTTATAAACCTTAAGATAATTTATCTCAGTCTTTCCCACTTTGCAGGTGAAGAACTGACCCAAAAGGGGACATGACTATTCTGTGATCATGTAAGGAGGGAGCCCAGAACCAAGGCCCCTGGCTCTCAGTCCAGTGCTTGACTACCTACAGCACTCTGCTTCTCCTAGATCGTCTGTCAGGAGGACAGACATTGTACCCACTCAAGAAGAAGGCCCTTGACCAGTCAGCAGTCACGCCCACTGAATATATGTTTCAAAGGGAAAACAAACATTAATCCTCAGCCACTAAATGCTGTATTTTTGTCCATAAGGAAGCAGTAAATACTATGTTCCATTGATCTCTGGCCCAGTTAGAAGATATTTCCCAACCTAATGGTAGAATGAAGTAATAATGTTGATAGGAGACAATTCTCCCTAAAATTTGCTTTAAAAAAATGGTAAAACAAAAACAAAAGCAAACAAAAAAATCCATGCTCAAAATAGTTAACATTCATCTGTAATACTTTCTGTCACTTAAAGGGTTTACATTATAAGTTTTATATTTATATATATTTATATTATGTAATTATGAGTTCTATCACATTTCTATGGTAACAAATACTTGCTTTTATTTACGATTTTCAAGTAGACCTATGGTTCTGTGTCTAATTTCTCCTGGATGCAATTTCTGTACTTCAGGAAGCATTGAATACTGCTCATTCCCTAAACTCTCCTGATTGTATCAAGGTTCCAAATTTGAACGCTTTTAGGGACTAAGCAAAAATATAAACATGCAAAGCGACAATTTAAAGTAGTGAAAACTGAACAGAAGAGTTTGTGTCTTTGTTTCCATTCTACAAGGATTTTGAGAACATGTAGAATTCTAATGGAAATGTGAGTTTTCAGGAGCCATTAGCTAAAATCCAAAGGAAAAAGGGAAGAGAAATTAGGACAGTCTTCTAGAAAGGAAGGCCCTACTTCTTTAATTTGGGGCTCCTGTGTGGGGAGCCCCAGAACCTAGCGGTGTCAACAGTTGAGGTGTAGCTTCTGGACTCGGATGTTCGCGGTCGGGCAGGTTAGAGTTAAGGAGTGAAACTCCTGGTACGCGCCTATTCGGGCTCCCAATGAGCAATACTAGCACACAGTAGGCTAGGCACGTAGGCAGTTTTACTATTGTGGGATCTTAATCTTACCTAGGGGCATGGTGCCCCTCCCTTGCTGTTTACCTCCTCAAAGAATTAGTGAAGTAGTGTAGGATGAACAAAGAGAATCAGTGTCATGGGACTTGGGCATGATCAGGGCTGTGCATAGAAGTCATGTAACCTTGTTCGATCATTCCTTGTTCGATTGAGCGCAGTCTATTATAAAAAGCTTTGTAACCCTAAATAAAATCGGCATTGCTTGGACATCATCCACTTTGTCCCTCCTCTCCCCATCTCTCTTTTTCTTCGTCTTGTCTTTGTCTTTGTTTTCCCATCTCCTTGCCCTCAGGTTCAGCTTACATTGCCATGCGGGCCGCTACACTCCTATCCAGGGTGGAGTCAAGTCCTCGGTAAGGTGGTATGACTCACACCACAGTGGTCTCCATAAAGACAAAGCTCAGGTGGTCTTGATAGTTCAGAGCTCTTTTTATCTTAATACCATGACTCTTCTGTTCTAGCTTTGATCACTGATGACCAAACATCGTTTTCAAACCACCTACAGTTCTTTTCCTATACCTTATTTTGCCTGAGAAAACCCCTTCATTATCTTTAGCTAAGAGACTATCCTAAACTTCTATCATGAAAGAAGAAATCACGGATATAATCAGCAGATAAGCCAAGAAAAGTAATCCATGTAATAAATCGGACACAGTCAGAATATTTTTTACCTTCTCCAATCCTAAACCCCACTCATCTAATCTATAAAAGGAGAAACAAAATCAGTATCACAGAAGAAATTCTCAAATACTTTTCCTTTGTTTTCAGTAGGTGTTTCCCCTTAAATACTCAACAAATCTCTCAGAGAATGACATCTCAGAGAAAAGTTCTGAAATACAAGCCACAAGTCTTGGACCAAAGTATCATTCCACCAAGAAAGAAAAGATTTTAAGATGGACCATGGAAACCTAGTTCAGAAGGTGAGGAAAAGGAGAGAGCAATCTGAAAACTGAAGGCAGGCAACTCAATGAGATATATAGAACTTCGCTGAGGCCCTGACTAGTGATGGATTTCAGGGTTTTCTAAGGGGCCCTGCTCTTTTCATAGCTGTATTGCTACACAAGTTTCTATACCACCCTACTCAAATTCACCACTTTCACATAGTCGATACTCAAGACCAATAGCCAGTAAGTTTGAAAAAGAGAATGAAAGGCAGAATGAGGTGATATCTGATGGAAAAATAGAAAATGACCATAAGAAGTGAGTCCATTAGCTGAACCCAGTAAAGAAAAGCTCAAAGCAAGACTAATGTGAGTAGCAACCTTTGCTTACATTTTTTTGTTTTTAACTTTGTATCCAGTTCATTTCTAATACACAACACTGTATTGGTTAAGACAAAACAAAAAAACTATTGGAGTATTATCAGTGCATAGAGGAGCAAATTAAACAGATGTGCATTTTTTAAAATAACAAAACAAGCACTTCTGAAACCACCATGAAGTTAAAGAGCAGGAACACCACTGCTAGTCCCTTGGAAACCCCCGCATGCCCTAAAAAAAACTTTGCACTAAAAACTTTCTCTCTAAAGGAAGCCACTCTTTTAGGTGCTGTTAACTTACTTTACTTTACTTTATACTTTCCCTGCTTAGACATGTATTCCCCAACAATGTATTTTTCTTTTTATTCATTTAATGTAATCACATTATATGTAAATTTTTGTCTGACATTCCTCATTCAATATAGACTTGTGAGATTCAGCTAGGTTGATGTGTAGATCTGTACCTTGTTCACTCTGTTGTCATGTAATATTCCACTATATGAATAAATCAGATTTCATTTATCCATTCAACTGGATGAATAGACAAGTAGATGTATCCAGTTTGGTGCTATTACCAAAAAATACTGTTATGAACTTTCCTCAACATGTCTCCTGGCTTACATGGGCAAGAGTTTCTTTAGAGTGTATACCCATACAGAGTAAAATTTCTGTGTTATAGACCATGCACATAGTCTACTTAGAATGCTTTCAGCCAGAAAAAAAAAAAATGTAACCAACTTAAAATGGTTTAAACAATGAGATCATTTACTATTTGTTATAATAAATTGAGACAAGGAAAACCCAGTATTGTTTGTTTTAGTGGCTCAAGAAGGTCATCAGGGGTCTGGGAGATTTCTGTCTTCTGCTCGCCATCCTCAGTGTCTCACTTTGCTCTTGGGCTAGATCCCCAGTGTTACAAAACGGCTACAAGGTCCAGACATCATGCCCAATCACAACCACATCCAGAGGAAGAAGAGGCTAGGTTTCTGTCCTAGGGGTAAGAAAACCTTTCCCTGAAGCCCCCAGCCAACCTTCTCTCACCTCATAGGTAACAACTGCATCACATGCCCCACCTAAGTCAGTCACTGGAAAAGGCAGTAACACTTGTCTTAAGCCAATCAAAATATTGAAGATACTCCTCATAGGCTGGAAAGCAGTTGCCTCCCTAAGTACCTAGCTGTGGGGAGGTGGTTGTACCCTTTATCTTTCTCCCTTAACTTCTGGCTAACATTAAATATAATGGTGTGTAATTTTTTGTTGTGGAAAATGAAATTTTATACATAGACATAAGTGGAGAGAAAAGCATAATTAACAGTAATAAACCCCATCCCATATTCCTATCTTCCAGCTCTGTAATTAACTCATGGCCCACCTCCTTTCATCTATATCCATTCATCTCCCTATCTCCTCCCCTAGATTGTTCTGAAGTAAATCTAGCTGTTGTGTTATTTCACCTATAAATATATCAGTAATACATCCTTAAAAGATAAAGATTCCTAAAAAGCAGAACCACAATGCAATGATCACATCTCAAAAAACAACTATCTCATGGTCTCTCCTCTGCTGTCCTGCCCACTACTCCCCTGCAGTGATTCAAGCAACTTCTATCTCCTTTGCTCCACCTCAGGTGACTCCTTTCACCACCCAGGCTGCAGGCTTGATGGGATCACACATTTAGAGGAACCGACACAGCTGTGGCTCTCCCCAAATTCTCTAGGAATTTATTAGGACTTTCCCTCAGGAGACCAACTTTAGTACTCTTGGGGAACAGACAACCTCAGGCCTAGGTTACTCCTCAGTGAGGATCCAAGACCCCAGGAGGAACCCACTGGACCTCCCTTGCTTGAAAGGGTGAAGGATTTCCCCTCTTGGCCTTCAGAGGGTTGCTTCCCTCCCTCTCCTTTTACCCTGTCAGCAGTCTAACTCTAGTACTCTTCAGACAACTGAAGGCTCTGGCCACATCGGCCCCCTGATGTGCTCTGAAGGTTGAAAGTGAACGGGTCAGACGTCCACACCTCTGAGGGACAAGGACTCCTCTCCTCTCCCACTCCATTCCCCTGAGGCCTCCATTCCCAACATGCAGCACAGTTGGCGGCAGCAGCTCATCCAGAGTGAGTCTGCACAGGTTACAGACTCATCTGTGACCCTTTCCTGACGATGGCTGACTCTCCACCACCTTGCTTCTTTCCAGCTTCCCTTTTATCCCTTATTCCCGCATATCCAGCTGCCATCTTGATCTACAAGCAAAATATGTTACTACCTGTCTGAGTTCCATATACATGCCATATACAAATGATGGTTCAACATGGCTTCCAGCCCATACCTTCAGAGGACTCCCTCCTGCTAAACCCCATGGACCTGGCCATCAGTGAATTTCACGCAAATGGCCTACCAGCACACAGATACAGTACCATGCTCTGGTCTCTCACTGCACAACACTCCGGATAGACTGACAGGTTTAGATATGGACAGCACACCCCTCTGTCCAGCATGAAGCAGCTACTGAAGATAGGACCTCCACCCAAATTTCAAACACCTATCCTTTTCCATCTGTCAGGGAGGAATGTAGAGGCCACTTTTAGGTGAAAGTCTTGAACAATGGAAACCAGAGTGAGATAAAAGGGGCCCCAGCAACTCCTGGGCTGAATGCAAATAGGTTCATTAGGTGACCCACCTCTAGCTCACCAATGCGTGACTTACAACCCAGCACAGGTACCAAAAAAGTAAAACTCTATACTTCCCATACATCTTCACTTCCCTCAACTACAGCCCCCCACCACTGCCTCCTGGCAGTCTCTCCTTTGTTGTCCTGCCTGCTGCTCCCTTGCAGTCTCTCAAAAAAAAAAAAAAAAAAAAAGGAACAAACAAAACAGTCTCTAACATGAACAAATATCCTGACAGTATCCACTATTTCCAATTATCTCATAAGTCTAGATGTGTGTTTAAAAAAATTATTTGAATTGAAGGGTGCTTTGGTGGCTTGGTTGGTTGAGTATCTGACTCTTGACTTCGGCTCAGGTCTTGATCTCAGGGGTGAGTTCAAGTCCTGAATTGAGCTCCACACTAAGCATGGAGCCTACTTAAAAAAAAATAACAAAAATAAATATAGTTTACTTGAATTGAGATCCAAGTAAGTCCCAAACATTGCAACTGGTTGATATGCAGTTGTATAAGTTGTCTCCTAAGCAAGACCAGGTACTCTTGGGGGGAAAAAATTAATCAGGTTCTATAAATGAAGAGAATGGGCAGTTGAAGAAATAGTAGTGCAGTCAGAATTCCCAAGCTAATACGTCCCAACCAGGCTATGGATTGTTTTTCCAAAATGCCTAATGATGATTGTCAGTGGCCACACCTGGAAATACTGTAATGGGGGAGTCAGCTTACTATCTAGCAGAACTTTGTCCCTCTGCGAGCAAAAAGTATTAAAGATTTTGATCTCCTGGGAAAAGCATACAACAACAACAAAAAATGAGGATCATTGAAAACTGAGTGGTAAAGAGCATGGAATTAATACTAATTCTATTTCTGGAATTTGCTTTTAAGAAATCAGCATGAGCAAGAGATTAATAAAGATGGCAAAAGATCAGACAATTATACTTCCCTTGCAAAATACCTATTGATTAAAATAAAAACATATGGAAGAAAATGGCTTCAACTCACCACTTCTTTGTAATCAATTTTATTTTTAATCTACACTTAGTTTTTTAAATTAGGTTATAAATACTTAAAATGATTGGTATTGAATTTGAAATAGTGATTCTTTTTTTTTTTAATGTGGAGTTAACCTACAAAAAAGTGATACAGTGCTAATAAGATTGTTTGGTGTTCTTTATTAATAACTCCTCTCCTTCTGAAAATGATTTGTAGTAAAAAAAATAAAACAGAATTGATAAGATTGGAAAAATGTCAAAGCAACATAAAAAGGCAAAGTTCAATAAATGAGAGGAGGAAAGAATAATTAAGCAGAAAATATGGGCTAAAGGAAGGAATTAAACAGAAAATGAGGGCAATAAAAGCCTTATAACTGCAATAAAGTAAATCCTACTTTCGTTCACAAGACATTTACTATTAATTTTTAAATAATAAAACTTTAAAACATGTGCTGTTCTCTTTCTCCTTCCTTTCCAGTCTTCTCCCCTTCCCCAACAATCAGAGGTGGTAGTTCAATGAGAAAAAATAAAAATAATAATGACTGTCAACACAGCTTCTCCCGGGGATGAATATGGCAGGGTGATGGTGCCCAAAGAAGGGTCTAAGGAAGGCAACGGTTCTCCTCTAAGGTGATCTTGCCCCCACCCAGCTCCAGGGGGCATTTGGCAATACCTACAGACCTTTTTGTTTGTTGCAACTGGGGGGAGAGTACTATTGTCTTCTGGTGGCTAGAGGCCAAGGGCGCTGCTAAACATCCTACAATGTACAAGACAACCCTCCACAATAAAGAATTATCCATCCCCAAATGCCAAGAGGGCCAGGTTGAGAACACCTGATCCGGTGGATGGGGATGAACAACATCTCTGAGGCACCAGTCCATCATGCACCATTAACATATATAGAATGATTCTCCTTCCTTTGTCCAGGAGATTTTTTTTCTCTACAACCCTTTCCTGTCATTACCTATGCCACAATCAAGACGCGTGTTTTAACATCTCACTTCTAGTTTACTGCAGGCTCCCAAATGATCTGACTCACTGGTTCATGGGCATCCAGCTGCCCAATTAATTGTTTTTCCTGACATTATATAGTTCATTCCCTTTCACCTTAAGAACTGCAGTGGTTTCTATTTTGTCTATGATATCAAAGCCAAAGTCCTCATACTGACACCAGACTCATCCATCAGTGGCTAATTCATCTCTTTTGTAATCTTACCTTAAATCCCTATAGCTCCTTTACTCCAGCCAAGACATCAATAGATATTTCTCTCTCCTATCTCCTTCATCTGTTTCAACCTGCCTCATGATTGACTCCTGCTGCTTGGGTAAAGGATAATTTGAAAAAAACAGATTGCTTTTCAATTGCTTCCACTATGGGTAAATGGGACAATAGCAAAATCTACTACAAAATTCATGAACTGAAAAGAACTTAAATGTACTCCTTCTAGAATATCTTCATAGCATATTTACATCAGGAAATGTTTTTCAGCATTAAAGGTCAAAACAAACAAACAGAAAAACATTTTTCAGGGAAAAATTTTAGTTAATCATAATTTTTTCCATTTCCTAAAAGGCATAATTGGCAGAGATTTTCTTTACGAAAATCTTGGCTTGGACGCAAGGAAAATTAGGGTGATATCATTCACATCCTTTTTTAAATCTGAGTTTTTTAATCTTAAAAATGATACTTCAAGGTAATATTTTTTATGTATGGAACCCTACTGACACACACAAAAAATATTAAAACAAAATATGAAAACTGAACTTAAACTTTCCAGTTGAGTGTACTGCATAAGAGACTAACTCCCTTATTTCAGATAATGCTAAGTCAGTAACATTTCGAGTACAGAAATTAGCAATGTTTGGCCTGAGTAAAAGAAACATGGGCACTATTTAAAATATTTAAGACGTTTTTATAGAGAAAGAGGACTAGATAAGCTTTCAAAGTTGGTCACAAAGAAGCAGAATAGGAGCAGGAGCTAGGAGTGAGATTTTTGACTCAAAACAAAGAAGTCCTACAGTCTCTCTGATTTTGAAGGAGCTTCAGCAACATCTCAAGACCAGTTAGCAAAATATTCAAGACTACCACTGCTGTTAGGGAAATGTTCCCTGACTGAAATCCAATGGCCTTTTTGGCTTCAGAATTCCCTCTGTGATGTATTATGCACACCCTAACCCTATTACTACATATCCTGTTTCTCAGACCTCTGGGTGCCAGCTTCTCCAGGCACCTGGGCAACCACCATCCCTGCATATCCCATTTAGATGTAATGGTGCTGCTCCTCTGCTTACCTGCAGGAGTCTCCTACTGTCTGCAAAACAGTCACCACCTCTCATTACGATTTTTAAGGCCCTTCACAATCCCATCACCACCATCAACCCACTGCCCCAACCCAGGCAGATAAGCAAAGACTTTGACATAAAATAGGTTGGATTTGGTTATTTATTTATTGTTGGTTTTTTTTTTTTAAATAAAGGACTGACTTATGGAAATGTTATTGATACAATGCATCAGGGAGCATAAAGGAACTAAACAAAGTCTCCCATAAGATATTTGCTGTCAAGTTAGAGAGATATGAACCAGACACTTGGACATTTAGGAGAAACTGTAACTAGAAGAATGACCCTCCAGTACTGATTACTGGGTGATCGCCAGCCTAAAGAGATGTCACTGATGGAGCACAAAATGTTGCCTATGTAACACCTGGGTAAAAATGTCAAACTCATGGTCATCATATTTGCAGATCATGATGTTGAGGGGAAAACAAATACAGTGAAAGGCAGAAACAGACAAAAGGCTAGGAGTCCAGAATACTGGAGAGTACAAACAAGGATGAAATTCAACCAATTCAAAAACCAAACTACAGAAGTACAAGACAAAGAGATAGTGATAACCCAAAACCATCTGTGGAAAAGGCATAAATATTTTATTCAACTGCAAGCTTAATATAAGTCAACATGTGACTCTCCCTCCAAAAAAGAAACTAATATGACCTTGAGTTGTATTAATAGACATACAGTAGCTATAATAAAAAAGATAAATGTTCCTCTGTCTTCTACAACCTAAATGGAAAAAAAAAAATCTGGTGATATTTAGCCTGAAGAAAGAAGGTAGATTGATTGTTCTCTTTAAATATTTAAGGAGGTGTCATACAGAAGCAGGCCTCAAAAGTTCAACATACAAGAGGCAAAATATATGAGGAGATGAATTTGGATTTTTCTTCCTTACAGAGAAAACTGCATGGGAGAAAGTCAAGTCTCCATTACTAACCTGGACCAGTTTTCCACAGGCTGTAGGTCTGATTCTGGAGAGCTGATCAGAATGTTCAGTGGTTTGAACACAGATTCTACAATCTGGAGTAACCCCGAGGGCAGGGGTGTCACTGGCTGAAGCTGTGATAATGGCGGCAGTGAGGGAGAGTTACTCCACCCTCAAGAATTACAAAAGCAAATTCTGGCTTCCTCTGAGCAAAGTTTTATTAGCGATGAATTGCACCTCCACATTCATTTGGTACAAAACCTTTAATAATAGAATTAAAGAGGATGTTCTCTTTCCATTTTATGCTTTATAAAAGCTTTAAAATGTTTCCTTTTCCTAAATCTGCCCCATGAGGTCTCTTTTCTCAGTTGCATAAAGTGCAAATTTGTTAGGCATTTTCCAAGAGTAACTTTTCAACTGTATAAGCCAAAAGCTAATAATAAATCATAGAATAAATCTGGTCCTTAAAACTAAAGTTTGTGGTTTTAAATTTGGGGATTTTTTTGTTTGAATTTATTTTGTATACCTACGACATTAGGTAGAATAGACTTCCTGCCCACACAGATGGAGCTCCTCTTCTTACATCAGTGTCAAAACGATGGCTTCAGTCTGAATGTTTTAGGTCTCCATACTAGTGACACACATTTGGTCAACACTCCTTTAGGGTTTACTTGCTCTGCCTTTGTATCAAAAGTCCATGGACACATTTTGTCTCTCCAGCTCCTAGGGACTTCCAGGCTCTCGTCTGCATTTACTTCCCATTCTCAGCATGTCACTGTTCATTTCTTGAAGGTAGTGGATATATCTAGAAGTCTTGCTGACCAGAGCTCTTAAAGTTTCGTTTGCCTGCCTCTCCTTCCTCTGGAAGTCGCAGTTCTCAACTTTATAGTGTATCTGAGTCACCTGGGCAGCTGGTTAAAAACATGGATTCCACGATCTCAGTCTCAGGTGTTCTGATTTAATAGCCTTCTCCAGAGAGCAACACTATTTTTAACAAACCCTTCCCCACAGAAAGGATTTTTTTCTAACCGATTTCTTTACATAGCTGGTCAACAGATCACACTTTGAGAAACTATCTCACAAAGATTCTAAATTGGAGAAATGTACAATGTGGTATTTTTCCCATCAGACCTGAAAAATATTTGCTGATGATCTACCTCTTACCTCTTTAAAATAATGATTGGTTAAGTGAAAAGGAGGTCTCCCTCATTCAAGAAGAGAGAACAGTACCTATGGTTTCATAAAAACCTGCTGTTCAAATGGTGATCTGTGTGGAGTTAGTTAGAAAGGCCCCACCCCAAGCTGCTGAATCAAACCTGCACACAAACAAGATAGCCAGGTGATTTATGTGGACATTAAGCTTTGAGATGCAACTGTAGTAGAACACACAAAAAAGGTGATGAGCAATATGGATCATCCTATCAGGATTAGATTTGGCTTCAAATAACCCCAAATAATAGTAGCTTAGAGAAGAAAGCTTATTTGTCTCATACATAAAAGTCCAGATGTAGATAACTACGGCAGGTGGTACTGGGACTCCTATCTATGAGGTCCTCAAGGAAGAAGGCTCTTTCTAGACCAGGTGGTTATGTTTTGTTGTACAGCACAACCCTAAGATGAGGCCATTCACATAATAAGGAAGACAGACTGTGAATTCATTACAGCAGTTTTTCTGCATGTGGTAATAAAGGATTTACAGAATGGGTGCTTTTTTCTAAATCACAAAAACTTGTTCTGTGGGCAGATGGCAGAACAGAATCTAACTTGATGTTCTACCGCCCTTTTGTCCTTCTGCTAAGTTAGATTTCCAGACATTATATTCATTTTTCAAGCCGAATCCTGGAAGAAGGGGGAAAAGTATATACTAGCTATCTAGTGTTGCTAAATTTATCAGGTGCTGCTAGAGTTTCAGCAAACATCCCATTGATCAGGCTGAGTCCCAGAGACACAGTTAGTTGTAAAGGAGGCTGGGAAATGTAGTTTTTTCCCTAGGCAGCCACAAGCCGAGCTCAAACGTCTCTTATGGTAAAGAACAGGAAAATAGGGATGGTGGACAACCAGCGATCATATATTTGGATTACAAAGCCATGTATTTCTGAGATTTTTATGGCAAAATAGTCTACTCTTTCAGAAACTGTTCCACTCAAATAGTTGGTTCTAGTTCAAAGTTGAGCCTCGCCAAACTGCCCCATTTGATATAGCAACAACTGACACATTGAGTGTGTCTCAGTGTTCTTTCCTTTGTTGTGGAGGGATAGGGGTAAGAAAGTGGTCAGGAGTGAAGCTAGAGAAAACAACAGAAATCCAGGTACCAGAATCAAGGTATAGAAGAGATAGTGTTGAAAAGAAAGCAGAAGCCATCATAAAAGAGAGACTAGCCAGAAGGAGACCTAATACTGACTCTAAGGGAGTCATACTATAGCTCCTTCAATCCTTTGCGTCCAAGACAAAGACAGTCTTAAAGGCAAGACTGAGTGTGCTCATGGAGGGGTCACCACCTAAGAAACAGGGCTGGCTATAACAACTGTGGGACCCAGTGCAAAATAAAAATACAGAATAAAAAATCCCCTTGTTCAAAAAAGAAGGGGAAAGTGCTGTTAAAGGTACTAAAATATAAAGCTTTTTCCTTTAAAACTACCTTATTGCTACCAATAAAATATAATAGGGATAAGAGCAATACATGAGTAACAACATGCATTTTTAATTATAAAAAATATTTTGGGGGCGTCTGGGTGGCTCAGTCATTAAGCGTCTGCCTTCGGCTCAGGTCATGATCCCAGGGTCCTGGGATAGAGCTCCGCATCAGGCTTCCTGCTCAGTGGGAGGCCTGCTTCTCCCTCTCTCACTCCCTCTGCCTGTGTTCCCTCTCTGTGTTTCTGTCAAATAAATAAAACTTAAGAAAACATTTTGGTGCTTAATTCTATAATATAATAAATAATATTTTATTAATTTTAGTATATCCAGAGCCAGTGGTTCTTGCAGAAAATCTTTTTAAAAGATTTAATTCCTGGGCGCCTGGGTTGCTCAGTGGGTTCAGCCTCTGCCTTCAGGTCAGGTCATGATCTCAGGGTCCTGGGATCCAGGCCCGCATCGGACTCTCTGCTCAGCAGGGATCCTGCTTCCTTTTCTCTCTGCCTGCCTCTATACCTACTTGTGATCTCTCTCTGTCAAATAAATTAAAAAAAAAATCTTTAGAAAAAATTTTAATTCCCCCTAAAAATCAGTGTTATGCATCTGAATCTAATTATAAAGATAAATTAGTACAGTGACATTTAAATATTTCCTCTAACATCTTCTGAAACAGAGGTTCCATCTCCAAAACCAAAAATGGTGTCATAAATTTGTAAATAATTCAAAACACCTACTAATACATTGTATTGTTGTATTTCTTTTTTTACTATTTATTTTTTAAGTTTTTATTTTAATAAATAAAAAGGTAGTTAACAAAGCATAGTTAATATAACATAGTTATTATATTAGTTTCAGATGTTCAATATAGTGGTTCAACAATTCCATACAACACCCAGTGCTTATCACAAGAAGTGCACCCCTTAACTCCAATCATCTAACTCACCCATCCCCCATCCCTTCCCCTCTGGTATCCATCAGTTTATTCTCTGTAATTAAGAATCTGTTTTGTGGTTTGTCTCTCTCTCTCCTTTCCTGATTTGCTTGTTCCTTTGTTTCTTAAATTTCACATAACAGTGAAATCATATGGTATTTGTCTTTCTCTGACTGACTTATTTCACTTAGGATTACACCCTCTAGCTCCATCTAGGTCATTGCAAAAGGCAATATTTCATTTTTTATGGCTGAATAATATTTCATTGTATATGTATACCACATCTTATTTTTCCCTCCTTTTGTTTTTTCAAGTAGGCTCCAGACCCAGCAATGGAGCCCAACCATTCACAACCACGAGATCAAGACCCAAGCTGACATCAAGAGTCAGATGCTCATCTGATTGAGCCACCCAGGCACCCCAATATATACCATATCTTCTTCATCAATCAGTGGACATGGCTACTGCCATATCTTGGCTACTGTAAATAATGATGTTATAAACATTGGGAGCCATGTATCACTTTGAATTAGTACTTCTGTATTCTTTGGGTAAATACCCAGTACTGCAATTGCTGGATTATAGGGTAGTTCTATTTCTAACTTTTTGAGGAAACACCATAGTGGTTTACAGAGTGGCTACACTCATTTCCATTCCCACCAACAGTGTACAAGTAAGTGTTCCTTTTTCTCCATATGCTTAAAAACACCTGTTTTTTCTGTTGTTGATTTTAGCCATTTCTAACAGGTGTGAGATGGTATTTCATTGTAGTTTTGATTTGCATTTCCCTGATGATGAGAGATACTGAATATCCTTTCATGTGTCTATAGGCCATCTGGATGTCTTCTTTGGAGAAATGTCTGTTCACTTCTTTGGAGAAATGTCTGCCCATTTTTTCACTGGATTATTTGGTTTTGGGGTGTTGAGTTTTATAAGTTCCTTATATATTTTGGATACTAACCCTTTATCAGATATGTTATTTGCAATTATCTACTCCCATTCTATAGGGCGTCTTTTAATTTTGTTCTTTGCTATGCAGAAGCTTTTTATTTTTTCCCTGTTTTAATATTAAATTCAATTAATTAACATATAATGTATTATTACTTTCAGAGGTAAGAGTTCAGTGATTCATCAGTCTTATATAATGCCCAGTGTTCATAACATCATGTGACTTCCTTAATGTCCATCACCCAATTAACCCCTCCCTCTACCACCCTCCTCTCCAGCAACCCTCAGTTTGTTTCTGAGCCTCTTAATCATAGGAAACAAACTGAAGGTTGCTGGAGGGGAGGGGAGTGGGAGGGTTGGGTGACTAGGTGGTGGACATTGGGAGGGTATGTGCTATGGTTAGTGCTGTGAATTGTGTAAAACTGATGAATCACAGACTTGTACCCCTGAAACAAATACTACATTATATGTTAATTTTTTAAAAAAGAGTCACTTATGGTATGTCTCCCTCTCTGATTTCATCTTATTTTATTTTTCCCTACCTTCCCCTATGATCCTGTTTTGTTTCTTAAATTCCACATATGAGTGAGATCATATAAAAATTATCTTTCTCTGACTGACATATTTTGATTAGCATAATAATCTCTAGTTCCATCCACGTCGCTGCAAATGGCAATATTTTATTCTTTTGTTGAAGCTTAGTTGACCATAAACTTGAAGGTTCATTTCTGGGTTCTCTGTTCTGTTCCATTGATCTATGTGTCCGTTTTTGTGCCAGTACCATACTCTCTTGATGATTACAACTTTGGAATAGAGCCTGAAGTCTGAAATTGGGATGCTGCCAGCTTTGGTTTTCTTTTTCAACATTCCTTTGGCTATTTGGGGTCTTCTCTTGTTCTTATACAAATTTTAGGATTATTTGTTCCAGTTCTGCGAAAAAAGTTGATGGTATTTTGATAGGGATACATTAAATGTGTAGATTGGTCTAGGAAGTGTAGACATTTTCACAATATTTGTTCTTCCAATCCATGAGCATGGATCGTTTTTCCATTTCTTTGTATCTTCCTCAGTTTCTTTCATGAGTATTCTATAGTTTTTTGAGTACACATCCTTTGTCCCTTTGGTTAAATTTATTCATAGGTATCTTATGGTTTGGAGTACAATTGTAAATGGGATAGACTCCTTACTTTATCTTTCTTCTGTTTCATTGTTAGTGTATAGAAATGCAATTGATTTCTGTGCATTGATTTTATATCCTAACACTTTACTGAATTCCTGTATGAGTTCTAGCAGTTTTAGGGTGGAGTCTTTTGGGTTTTCCACATAAAGTATCATATCATCTGCAAAGAGTGAGAGTTTGACTTCTTCTTGCTGATTTGGATGCCTTTTCTTTCTTTCTTTCTTTCTTTCTTTCTTTCTTTCTTTCTTTCTTTCTTTCTTTCTTTCTTTCTTTCTTTCTTTTTTTTGTCTGATTGCCGAGGCTAGGACTTTTAACACTATGTTGAACAGCTGTGATGGTAGTGGACAGCCCTGCTGTGTTCCTGACCTTGGGGAAAAGCTCTCAGTTTTTCCCCCACAGAGAATGATATTCAATGTGTGTTTTTCACCAGATGGATTTTATGATATCATGGTATGTTCTCTCTATCCCTACACTGAAGAGTTTTGATCAAGAAAAGATGTTGTACTTTGTCAAATGCTTATTCTGCATCTATTAAAAGGATCATATAGTTCTTGTCTTTTCTTTCATTAATATAGTATATCACATTTTTTCATTTATAGATTTGAATCATCCTTGCAGGCCAGGAGAAAATCCCACTTGATCATGCTGAATAATCCTTTTAATATACTGTTGGATTCTGGGGTGCCTAGGTGGCTCAGTCATTGAGTGTCTGCCTTCAGCTCACATCATGATCTTGGAGTACCAGGATCAAGCCCCTCACTGGGCTCCATGCTTGGTGGGAAGCCTGCTTCTCCCTCTCTCACTCCCCCATTTGTGTTCCCTCTTTAGCTGTGTTTCTGTAAAACAAATAAATAAATAAAATTTTTAAAAAACTGTTGGATCCTATTGGCTAATAATCTTGGTGAGAATTTTTGCATCCATGTTCATCAGGAAAATCTGTTTGTAATTCTCCTTGGTAAGGTCTTTGGTTTTGGGACCAAGGTAATGCTGGCTTCATAGAAAGAGTTTGGAAGTTTCTTTCCATTTGCTTTTTTGAAATAGCTTCAGAAGAATAGGTATTAATTCTTTAAATGTTTGGTAGAATGCCCCTGAGAAGCCATCTGGCCCTAGACTCTTCTTTGTTGGGAGATTTTTAATGACTGCTTCAATTTCCTTGCGGGTTATGGGTCTGTTATTTCTATTTCTTCCTGGCTTCCAGGCTTTCTATTTCTTCCTGTTTCAGTTTTGGTCATTTATATGTTTCTAGGAATGCAAGCATTTATTCCAGATTGCTTAATTTGTTGGCATATAATTGCTCATATTATGTTCTTATAATTGTTTGTTCTTCTTATGTGTTGGTTGTGATCACTCCTCTTTCATGATTTTATTTATTTAGCTCTTTTTTCTTTTCTTTTTGATAAGTCTCATTGGAGGTTTATCAATCTTATTAATTCTTTCAAAGACTAGCTCCTAGTTTCATTAATCTGTTCTGCTATTCTTTTGGTTTCTATTTCATTGATTTCTGCTCTAATGTTTATTAATTCTCTTCTCTTTCTGGGTTTGGGCTTTACTTGCTGTTCGTCTTCCAGCTCCTTTAAGTGTGAGGTTAGGTTATATATTTGAGACCTTTCTTGTTTTTTGAGAAAGGCTCATATTGCTATATACTTCACTCTAGGACCTTTGCTGCATCCTAAATATTTTGAACAGTTGTGTTTTCATTTTCATTTGTTTCCATGAATTTTTTTTAATTCTTCTTTAATTTTCTGGTCGACCTATTCATTCTTTAGTAGGATGTTCTTTAGCCTCCAGGTATTTGAATTTACTCTTGTTTTACTCACAAATTCACTCTTGTGATTGAGTTCTAGTTTCAAAGCATTGTGGTCCAAAAATATGCAAGGAATGATCCTATCTTTTGGTACCGGTTAAGACCTGATTTGTGACCCAGGAGAGATGTATTATGGAGAATGTTCCATGTGCACTACAGAAGAATGTGTATTCTGTTGCTTTGGGATGGAATGTTCTGAATATATCTGTGGTATCCATCTGGTCCAGTGTGTCATTCAAAGCCTTTTTTTCCTTTGATCTTCTGCTTATATGATCTGTCCTTTGCAGTGAATGGAGGTATTAAAGTCCCCTACTATTATTGTATTATTATTAATGTGCTTATATCAATGTATTATTAATTGGTTTATATAATTGGCTGCTCCCATGTTAGGGGCATAAATTTTTTTAATTTAACTTAATTTAATTTTTTCAGTGTTCCAAGATTAGGGGCATAAATATTTACAATTGTTAGATCTTCTTGTTGCATTCTTATTACAGCTTTGGTATTAAATCTAATTTTTCTTATATAAGGATTGCCACCCCAGCTTTCTCTTGGTATCCATTAGCATGATAAATGGTTTTTCACCTCCTCACTTTCAGTCTGGAGGTGTCTTCAGATTTCAAATTATTCTCTTGCAGACAGCATATCAATGGATCTTGCTTTTTTATCCGGTCTGATACCCTGTGTCTTTTGATTGGGACATTTAGTCCATTTACATTCTGAGTAACTATTTAAAAATATGAATTTAGTGCCATTGTATTACTTGTAAAGTGACTGTTACTGTATGTTGTCTCTGCTCCTTTCTAGTCTATTTTACTTTGGGGCTCTCTCTTCACTTAAAGGATTGCCTTTAATATTTCTTGCAGGGGTGCTTTAGTAATCATAAATTCTTTTAGTTTCTGACTGTCCTGGAAGCTTATCCATTCTTTATTTAGAATGACATCTTTGCTTGATAAAGAATTTTTGACAGAATATTTTTCTCATTTAGCACTCTGAATATATCATGCCAGTCCCTTCTGGCCTGCCAAGTCTCTATGGATACGTCTTCTGCCAGTCTAATATTTCTGCCCTTGTAGGTTACAGACCTCTTGTCCTGAGCTGCTTTCAGGGTTTTCTCATTGTCTCTGAGATTTTCAAGCTTCACTATTATATGTATTGACCTATTTTTCTTGATTTTGAGGGCTTCTCTGTGCCTCCTGGACTTGAATGCCTGTTCCCTTCCCCAGATTAGGGAAGTTTTCAGCTATAATTTGTTCCAATATACCTTCTGCCCCCTATCTCTTTCCTTTTCTTCTGGGATCCCAATTACTCTAACATTGTTTTGTTTTATGGTATCACTTATCTTTCAGATTCTCCCCTCATAATGCAGTAGTTGTTTATCTTTTTCTCAGCTTCCTTATTTTCATCATTTTGTCTTCTACATCAATAATTTTCTCTTCTGCCTCATTTATCCTAGTAGTTAGAGCCTCCATGTTTTACTGCATTTCATTAATAGCCTTTTTTTATTTTGACTTGATTAGATTTTAGCTCTTTTATTTTTCCAGAAAGGGATTCTCTAGGTCTTCTGTGCTTTTTTCAAGCCCAACTAGTGTCTTTGTAATCATTATTCTGAACTCTAGTTCTGAGATCTCACTTATATCCATACTGATTAGATCCCTGGCAGTCAGTATTGCCTTTTGTTCTCTTTTTTGAGGTGAGTTTTTCCATATTGTCATTCTGTCCAGAAAAGAATAGTTGAATAAGAAAACAAAATACTAAAATGGCAACAATGGCCCCAGAGAAATATACAATATACACTAAACAAGTCAGAAGAGATATGAAACCAAGATACACACACACACACACACACACACACACACACTATATATATATATATATATATATATATATATATATATACGCACATATACATACAGAGAGAGAGAATATAATCAGATAGGTGAACACAACAGAGCAATACATTGGATCCCGTGTATATTTTGGTTTGTTAGAAAACTAGATCCCAAAATTGTAAAGAAAAATAAAATATGATAAAAATTAAATACAATAAAAGGACAGAATGTATTATAAAAATAAAAATTAGAAGACAAAACAAAACAAGAAATAAAGAATAAAAACAGACAGGTGAACAGACAAAATAATGCACTACATCCTGGGTGTATTTTGGCCTGTTTGTTAGAAGAAACTATATATATATATATATTTAGAATATATATATATAATTAAATATGAGATGATAGAATGTAACTATAAAACTGAAAATTAAAGGAGACTTTTAAAAAAGAGTTGATAAAATAAGAAATTGAAAAGGAAAGAAAAAATTAAAATTGAAAGACTAAAGAATCATGAAGAAAAAAGATGAATTCTATATGCTATTTTCTCCTAGTGCTGGAGTTTTGCAATTCTATGTGACCAGTAAACTTGATCTTAGCTGGATGTTCTTACTGTTCTTCTGGGGGAAGGGTCTATTGAGCGGATTTTCAAGTGTCTCTGCCCTGGGAAGAACTGTAGCCCCCCTTGCCAGGGGGCCAGGCTAAGTGCAAGTGGCTCCAGATTGCTCTATGTGGCTTATGTTCCCTGAGGACTTTCTGTGCAGCTTTAGAGGATGATCTCCACTCCTGCAGCCAAAACCTCATGCACTCCACTCCTCATTGCATCCTCAGGGAAAAGAAGTCCACACTTCTGTCTTCCTGGTCTCCATCCATACTCCGTGCTCAACCAGCCTATGGCCAAGCTTCTCTACCTCAGGCACACAATCATGCCTGGAGTCTCCAAACCTTGCAAGCTCCTGTAGTGTGTTCCTGTGCCCCCCTCCCAGGGGAGGAAGGGGAGACTCACTGGTTCTGCCACTTGTTGGGCCCTGGCTCAGAGAGCAGTCACCCAAACATTCTATGATTCCTGGTTCATGGCAACCCTGAGCTAAAAGCCCATTTCTGGGCTCACTGAGAGCAACAGGCTTCCCTTCTCTGGTGTCTGGGAGCTCTGTTGCACTCAGGCACCCCTGGTCTTTCTGTGACCCCAAAGACCCTGAGGCCACACTGTCGCACCTAGGATTCTGCCCTACTTTGCCACCCAAGCACCTTTCAGATAGGGTCAGAGCAGACTTCTAAAAGTTCTGATTTTGTGCTCTGCTGTTTTATCACTTTTCAGTAGCTAGCTTACAGAGGCTCTCTTCCCCCTCCATTTATCTTCCCATATAGTGCCTTGGATTCACTTCTCTGCACCTCTTTCCTTGCAGAAAACGGTCACTTTTCTATTTGTAGGGCTGCAGCTATTGTTTTCTTAGCTCTCTGGTTGAGTTCACAGGTGTTAAGAATGATTTGATAGCTATCCAGCTGAATTCCTGGAACCAGATGGAACTAAGATCTCCTACTCCTCTGGTATCTTGGAAAACCCTTGCCAGAAGCATTTTATTTTGATGTAGTACCATAGTTTATTTTTGCTCTTGTTTCCCTTGCCTCAGGAGACCAATCTAGCAAAAAAATTGCTATGATCAATGTCAAAGAGATAATTGTCGGGCCGCCTGGGTGGCTCAGTTGGCTAAGCGACTGCCTTCGGCTCAGGTCATGATCCCGGAGACCTGGGATTGTGCCCCACATCAGGCTCTCTGCTTGGCAGGAAGCCTGCTTCTGCCTCTCTCATGCCCCCTGCTTGGGTTCCCTCTCTGGCTGTTTCTCTCCGTCAAATAAATAAAATCTTTAAAAAGAGAGAGAGAGAGATAATTGTGTTCTCTTCTAGGATTTTTATGATTTCATGTCTCACATTTAGGTCCTTAATCCATTTTGAGTTTATTTTTATATATGGTGTAAGTAAGTGATCCAATCTCATTTTTCTGCATGTTGTTGTCCAGTTTTCCCAATACCATTTGTTGAGGATACTGTCCTTTTCCCACTGTATATTCTTTTCTTTGTTAAAAATTAATTGACCATATAGTTCTGGGTTTATTCCTGGGCTTTCTAATCTGTTCTATTGATCTATGTCTATTTTTGTGTCAGTGCCATGCCATTTTACTATACATTTGTAATATAATTTGAAGTCCAGAATTATTATACTTCCAATTTTGTTTTCTTTTACCAAGATTTTTTGGCTATTCAAGGTCTTTTGTGGTTCCATATAAATTTGAGGATTCTTTGTTCTTATAGTGTGAAAAGTGCTGTTTGGTATTTTGATAGGAATTGCAGTAAATGTGTAGATTGCTTGGGGTAGTATAGACATTTTAACAATATTTGTTCTTTGAATCCATGAGCATGAAATGTCTTTCCATGTTTTTTTTCATTTTCAATTTCTTTCATCCATTTTTATAATTTTTAGAGTAAAGGTCCTTCATGTCATTGGTTAGGTTTATTCCTAGGTATGTTTTTATTTCTGGTGCAGTTGTAAATGGGATTATTTTCTTAATTTCTCTTTCTGCTGCTTCATTATTGGTGCATAGAAATGCAACAGATTACTGTACCTTGATTTTGTATCCTGCAACTTTATGGAATTTGTGTGTCCCTTCTAAAAGTTTTTTGGTGGAGTCCTTCAGGTTTTCTGCATAAAGTGTCATGTCATCAGCAAATACTGAAAGTTTTACTTCTTCCTTACTGATTTGGATGCTTTTATTTCTGTCTGGTGTCTGATTGTTGTGGCAAGGACTTCGAGTATTATGTTGGATAACAATAGTGAGAGTTGGCATCCTTGTCTTGTTCCTGACTTTAAGGGGAAACATTGTTTTTCCCTTTGAGGACAATGTTAGCTGTGGGCTTTTCATATATGGCCTTTATCATGTTGAAGGATGTTCCCTCTAAACCTACTTTGTTGACAGTATTTATCACAAATTGATGTTGTACTTTGTCACACGTTTTTTCTGCCTCTACTGAAATGATCATATGGTCCTTATCATCTCTCTTATTGATGTGATATATCATGTTGATTCATTTGCAAATATTGAATCACACTTGCAAACCAGGAATGAATCCCGCTTGATTGCAATGAATGATTTTTTTAAATGTATTGTTGGATTTGGTTTGCTAGGATTTAAAAAAAATTTTTTAAGTTTTTAATTTATTTTTAAGTAATCTCTACACCAATGTGGGGCTCACACTCAAAACTCTGAGATCAATAGGCACACACTCCACTGACTAAGAAAGCCAGACATCCCCTCAGTTTGTCAGTATTTTATTGGGGATTTTTGCATCTATTTTCAACATGGATGTTGGCCTATAGTTCTCTATTTTGGTGGTGTTTTTATCTGGTTTTAGTCTCAGGGTAATGCTGGACTCAGAAAGAATTTGGAAGTTTTCTTTCCTTTTCTACATTTTGGAAGCTTAAGAAGAATAGGTATTAACTCTTCTTTAAATGTTTGGTAGAATTCACCTGTGAAATCATCTCA